>MU226413.1:2323549-2349282 GCA_018584345.1 Thuja plicata
AGGGGGGGTGAATCAGTGGCCTCAAAAATTTATCCTTTTAAACTTTAATCCACCAATCAATACACCTCAGATTATTAAGTCCCTACAAGATGTATGCCTTTGAAATACTTGAAATAAATAATTGTCTATCGGTTTACCTTGTCTATCCTTATTCTCCTTGATTACCAATAAGCAGTAAAACTTATTTACTGATACTCAGTAAATATGCAAAGTATACCAATCAATCCAGAAATGCATATGTGAAATGTAAAACAATGAAGTAATAAACCATACACACATAACACATGGATTTTAACGTGGAAACCCTATTAAGGGAAAAAACCACTAGGACCGGTACCCCAAAATTTCACTCTTTTGAAGTCATCCCTATTAGGATCCAACCCTGTTAAAGGTTACAAACACACTGTTAAGTGTGACCTTGTTAGAGGATTTTATACATAGGTTGTCACTTAGTATCTGGCATCTACACTACCATCCTTGAATCAGCCTTTAGACTGTCAATAGGCTTTATGCTAATCTTACTACCATCCTTGAATAGCCTCCTTCTTAGACTGTCAATAGGCTTTAGGTAAGACCGATGCTACTATCATGAATCAACCTTTTTGGTAATCTGTTAGGATATACCTCAATTATAGAAGACGGTTAAGTCTTGCTCTGTTAAGAGACTTAATGCTTCAATGGTTAAACTGAAACACAATGACCTATTTCTAATGCAACTTTGAATTACAAATATTTAGATATATTTATGTACAATACCTCTCTGATCAATGTATCAATTCAATTCCTTTGTTCTGCACACTTTCTACTATGTGATGTTGTGCTTCACTGTTCGTCAATGTCTGTAGAATTCTTTAGCTCTCCCTTAGCTTGATTGATCAGCACTGTATGAAGCTTATCCTTCACCAGTTTCTCTTCAGCATCTTCTTTCAATTCACTCCCTCGTGTATCTGATTGCTTTTGGAAAATGAATTATGCTTGTCTCTTATATAGACATGATATTCCTTAATTTTTGATTTTTGATTCTTGATTCTTGATTCTTGGCGTGAAAAAAAATCCAACCAAATTGATTTGCGGCTTTAACTCCTGATTTGTCTCGTAATTATCTTCTTGCCAACTATATAAATAAATTTCTTAACTATGGTTGAATAAAACAAATAAAATAATGAGTTAAGTCTATCCTTAAGCTCTTCTAGCTAGATATTTTGTCATTTTCTGATCTCTCTGTTCTGTCGGTCAATTCTGTAGTTCATCGCCGGTGACAACTACCAGTTCCATCGGTGCAACTTTAGTTAGCTTTGGGATCTCCGTCCGTCAGGCATCATTGGATCTTGCTCGTCGGGAAACACTATTTTCTGCTCGTCGGGTATCCTATGATTCTGCTTCGTCAAGCAACACTATCTTCTGCTCGTCGGTCATCACTGTGACTTTTTCTCTTTCTTTATCGGTGGTCTACACTCCGTCGGTGTTGTCTGTCATTTAGTGAATACATGACTTTTATGCATTGCTAAAAGCATAACCTTTGTTCCATTTATTTTCTAAAGTCTTTGGCATTATGTACATGACCGTATAGATGATATCAAGTTGACATCAATGACAATATAAACCGTTAACTGATTTAATGTCTTGCATCATCTTCAACTTAACTTTATCAAACATTCAATCAGTTACATGTCATCACCTTATTCTGCAATCCCTTCTTGTGCTTTATGTTGAAAGTGTAAGCTTTTAGGTACTCAACCCACTTCATATGCTTGTCACTCAATTTGTCTTGTGATTTCAAGAAGCTCAATGCTTGATTGTTTGAATAGACTATGAACTCCTTTGGAAGCAAGTAATGTCTCCATTTTCTCAGTGACTAGACCAGAGCATACATCTCTAGGTCATAAGAAGAATATTTATTCTTAGCTTCACTTAGTTTCTCAGAGTGGAAGGCCACTGATCTTCCATGTTGGCTCAAGAATGCACCAATGGCTACATTGCTGGCATCACATTCCACTGTAAATAGATTTTTAAATCTTGGAAAAACCAAAATTGGTTGGGTTGCAATCTTCTTTTTCAGTAGCTCAAAACCATGGTTTTCTTGTTCATTCCAAATAAACTTAGTCTTCATGCCTCCTTTAATAGTGTCTAACATAGTATTACAGATTGCACTAAATTGCTTAATAAATTTTCTATAATACTATTCTAGGCCATGAAAAATTCTTACCTCAGTGCTTGTCCTTGGAGTAGGCTAGTTGATGATGGCCTCCACTTTGCTAGGATCCATCTTTAAGTTACCCTGAGATAACACAAATCCAAGGTACACCAGTTCTTGTTTTATGAATTCACACTTTTCCAAGTTGATCATCAACTCCTCTTCATTTAACTTTTTGAAAACCATTTCTAGGTTCTTGAGGTGCTCTTCCCTTGTCTTACTATAGATGAGTATATCATCCAAGTAGACCATCACAAATTTACCAATATAATCTTTAAGAACTTCATTCATCAACCTCATGAAAGTCGATGGAGCATTGGATAAGCCAAATGTCATGACAAGCTACTCATAAAGTCCTTTTGTGGTCTTGAAGGCCTTTTTCCACTCATCACCTTCCTTTACCCTGATTTGATGATAGCCACTCTTTAGGTCTATCTTAGTAAAATATATTTCTCCTTCTAGACAGTCCATTAGGTCTTCTATCCTAGGGATAAGGAACCTATATCTTATTGTAATCCTATTGATTTCTCTAGAGTCTATACATAACCTCTAAGTTCCTCCCTTTTTGGGTGCTAGGATAGTAGGCACGACACATGGGCTAATAATTTTCCTAATAAGGCCTTGTTCTAAGAGCTCTTGGATTTGTCTAGCAATTTCCTCATTCTGTTGAAGAGTCATTTTATAGGCTGCCTTATTGGGTAGGTTATCTCCAGGGATTAGGTCTATTTGATGGCTTATTCACCTCTTGGGTGGTATGGATGAAGGTTGTCCATCACTGACTTTGCCTTGGTACTTCTGCAGTAGCTCCTGCACTTCCTTTGGCAACTCTGTCTGCATTCTCTTCTTTTGGTTTCAATACTAAGGAAAAACCAACTCCCTCTCCTTCTTCCAAAGCCTCTAAGAACTCTTTTTCACTCACCATAAGAACATTAGGACCACTAGACTTCAATTCTGCATCCTCCAATAGTGACTGAATTTTAAAAGTTACATTTTCCTTCTTGAATGAGTAGGAGTTCTTCACTCCATCATGCATGACCTATCTGTCATATTTCCATGGTCTACCTAGGATAAAATGACATGCATCCATGCATAAGGCATCACATAGAACCTTGTCCTTATATCTCTTAATTGATAATTCAACCCAGGCTTTCTCATTTACTAGGACATATTGTCCTTTGTTTAGCCAAGTGACCTTATAAGGATTTGTGTGGGGTATCCTTGTCATTTTCAACTTACTAACTGTCTCCTCTGACACTATATTGCCAGTAGACCCTGAGTCTATGATGACTCTACACACTTTTCCCATCATCTTACACTTCACTCTAAATAATGATCTCCTCTAGTTTGGCTCTTCTCTTACTGGATCTTTAATCAGAGTCCTTCTCATCATAATGTTCTCACCTTCTTCTGATTCTAAGGGAACCTCAAGGTGTTTATTTCCACCACTAGCTTCTTCTTGAACATAGTTCACTCTCTTATCAATGCCTTGGGAAGTTGAAATCTTCTCTGGACATTAGTATGCAGGATGACCCATCGGATGGAACTGGTAACATTTCATATTGGCAAAGTAGTTCCCTCTGCCTTGGTTAGTGTTTCTTCCTCTTCCACTAGAGTTCCTTCCTCTATTTGAACCTCCCCTACTAGAGTTTCCTTCTTGTTTTTCACTGAACTTAGTATCTCCTTGGTTCCTTGATTCAGAACTCCTTCCACCATATCCACTTCTTTGTCCTCTAATATCTCTTCCTCTACCTCTTCCTCTAGAGGTACTTGAGTCTTTTTTCTTCTTTATCTTGTCTTCAACCTTGACAGTAATTTGGTGGCACTTCTGAACTATATATGGAGTCAAAAGACTTATCTCATCTTAAATGGTCCATTTAAGTCCATTGAGCTATCTTGCAACCTTAAATTTCTCATCCTCTGCTACTCTTGACCTCATAAAAGGTCTCTAAAATTATTCAGTGTATGAATTGACATCTAGGTCCTTTTGCCTTAGACCTTATCTTCTTTTGTGCAACTGGATTTTGTAATCCTCAGGGATGCAAGCATATCTGACTCTTGCTACCATAGATTTCCATGAAGCAATGGGCATTTTCCCTTCCTTCTCTCTCTCATCTTGGATGAATTTCAACCAAGTGAGTGCAGACCCTCTTAGTCTTTCTTTTGCAACCTTCACCTTTTGAGCCTCTGTGATTCCATCACACTCAAAATGGTTTTCTAGTCCCTCTATCTAGTCAAGGACTATCTATGGTTCCATCTTTCTTGTAAAGATTGGAACTCCCTCTAGTTATTTTCAACTCAAAGCCTTTAAATATTTTAAGAATGGCTCTTCATTTAGGACAGGGTCAACTTTAGGTACTTCATCTTTAATGGAAATTTCCTTGCCTTTCCCTTCAATTTTGTCCTTCACTTCATCTTCTTTCACATCAAATTCATCCACTTTTTGCTCCAATTGAGCCAACTGATATCAGAGTAGTCTATTCTCCTCCTCTTGTTCATCTACCTTCTTAGCCAACTCAGAATTAGTCACCATTGTTGACTCTCCAACTGATTCTTTTGGTTGAATCATTAACCAAAAGCCTTATCAAAAGAGGCTCTGATACCACTCTGATAGAAGTAACCCCTAGGTGTGCTCACACAATACTTCTAGACAAGACCTAGCTTTTCCTAGTCCACTTAGGATCCCAATTTTCCTTTAAGACCACACCAGTCTCAAGACACTGAACCTAAGACTTATCCTAACTCTTCTCTAAGAGTTACAACTATTGTGTTTCACCTTGAAGGACATCCACCATTAGTTTTGTCTCACACTGCTTCTCATTGGTTTTGAAGAATCCCAATCTCAAATCCTTCATACCAACCCCACACATGTCACAAGGGCCTTGTAAACTCTTTTTATGTTCATTTTTCATCCATACAATCCAAATTTCATAGGTCTTCAATCCCAACTTAGTCGAGTTCCAAAATTGCACCCAAAATGACCTATTAGGCCTAAAGCACCAATTATCCCTATCCAGAGGGTTTTTCAAGATTTACTCTTAAAAATTCCACACAACCCCTAAAACCAATTAGGGGTCTAGATACCATTTTGGGAAACCTAAAATATTTTTAATCTCTAAGGTCCCCAAGCCTCCCGTACACCCGTTTCTTGAAATGTAGGGCTATTAGGCCTATTTTGGATCCTCACAAGCACTTCTCTAATTTCTATTGAAAAATAAATCAAAATGGATTGGGTGGGTTCTAAACTTGATGCTAGGGATCTATGAGACCCTAAATATACTGAGACCACACTTGTTTCAGTACTCCCATGCACACCCTTGTATCTGCATTCTTGTTTTCACCTGCCATACACCTAACCGGACTGTCCTAGCTCGCCTAGGGCATGGCTTTAAAATTTGCAAATAGACTCTTCTAACCTACTACTTGCATATGTACACTATACAAAGGCTCCCCTAACACATTCATTCAACCTTTTTCATTTCCCATGGTTGAATTTCATGGGGGAGCCATAAAATCAAAATCTACCTAAACTGAACCAACAGACTACCTAATTCTTAAACAATTTCCTACACCTATCAAATCAACTCTACACTATTAGTACTCGAAATGAGAAAGTCTTAGATAAGTATCTACTACATGAATCCACACTTAGATCAATTAATTCAATCCATTAAAACACAAAGAACACTCAAAGAAGTCGACTGTACTCTATTTTCAAAAACACTTGCTCTACTGCACTCCAAAACTTGCATACATCAACTCTACCTCGGGAAACGAGTCATAGAGTGTCTAAAGATGCTTCCTCCACAATTTTAGGCCATTAGCAGTAATTTTCCATTCCTAGAATGGAGGGAATCCAATGTTGTCGAGTTGCATGCAACATTTTCAAAAAGTTGCAAATGTTGTCATGACAACTTTTGGCATCTTTTGCATTTATGATGCAAACTACATTTTAGGGCCTCTAACCCATTTAGTTCGATGAAATAGCATCATTTATGCATCCTTAACCATATTTCTACCCACACATGGGTCTTGGACACATTTATACATCATTTCCCTAAATTTGACCAAACTAAGGACTAAAATCAAATAACAAAGACTAAGATGAAATTACCACTAACCACTAATCCATCTAGTCACACAAAACAACATGACCTTCTAAGGTCTTAATAAAACACACACTGACCTAGCTAGGGTCAGTTACAAGGCAAAAATGACTAGGGACTTGAGGATAGCCTAGGTGCTCCTGCACCAACTTGGAGGATATCGTTGTCTCTGAATCTCCAGATCTAATCGTGGTTGAACCAAGTCAGGTAAAGTTCCATTCAACGATTCAAAGACATGAAGCATTTGAGTTCTCAGAGTTGAAGGAAAGTTAAGAGATTGAGTATAGTTGTGAGTTAGATGTGACGGCGGGTGTTAAGCCTTAAAGACAAATATTTTCAAGATCTAATGCTAAAATATTGCGCTTGGTCGACCCGTGGCATTGCTAACGTCATGGTCCCGGGGGTTGCTGAGGCAATTAAAGGGAGAACAACTTTGATAAGATCTAGTGGATGACATTTTGCCTTAAGGAAGATGTGCTCAATAGATAATGTCTAAGGCATTGCGCCTGTCTACCATGTGGTCATCTTGTATCTTAGTTAATGTTGAAGGAAGGTAAAGGACGATCTAGTTTTGATTAATCCAACAACTATCACTTTTCCTTAAGGAGCGAGATGCATATATATAATGATAGAGGAAAAAAGATGGATTGACATGTGTCTTTCCTGGTCAAATGAGACCTAAATTTTCATGGCTAAGAGTAAAGTAAGGTTCAGACAAGTTTGAGAAGATCTTGTGGATGGTGCTTTGCTTGAAGGTAAAAATGCTCGAAAGATTGTCTTTGAGCCATTGTGCCTGTTGGCCATGTGGAAGGTGGTGGGCCAGTTCTGAGTTTTAAGTGGAGATAAGGATTGGAAAATTTTATTTTCATCATACAGTAGACACTTTGCTTGAAGGTAAAGATGCAAGAAAGATAATACCTAAGCCATCGCACCTATTTGCCACCTATCGCGGTCAGATACGGGTCGACGCAGTTAAAGATAAATCAGGTTCAGGTAAATCGTGTGGTGGGCATTTTTCCTAGAGCTAGATATCATCATAAGATAATGTTAGAGCCATTGTGATGAGGTGACACCTAGCAAGATCTGATTGTTGGTGCCCGGATAACTTAAAGAGGATCTACGACTCTGTTTTAAAGATAGAAAAGGTTCAAATCTGGGTTGTTCGTGCTGATTTCAATGCCACGTGTGACCGTTTTAACCACTTTTCAAATTTTCAAATTTGCTTCTCAGGGTTTTTAAGTGGTGAAATGTGTCATCTTGTCACAGAGCATTTAATGGGACAATTTGATCTTTTGGGCTTGATCTGAATAGTTGTTGATGATGTATGAAGAAGAGTCTGGTGATTATGAATGCATTTATGAAGAGATTATCTCTTTAGAGTTTCCTATTGACTTGTTTATTATTTTAAACCCTTATTTGTCTTTCTCTGTCTTTGCCATCAATGAAGTGTCTTTTCCAGAATTTTATAGGTGCAGATCAGATATGTTCTTGAGTATCCCGAGCTTCTCGAGAGAGGATAGTTTACTTTCTACAATTATTAAGGACTAGGTATTCTTGAGATAATTAATACAGACTAAACATTCCATCATTTATTATTTTGACAGAGATGTATTATACAGTTTCCCAGGTGGATGGCGGCTAGATCATATTTTTCAACATACTGGATCAAAAGGAATGTTTCAACTTGCTAATGATAGAGTTGCTTGGTTTGTTGAAGTTAATTAAATTATTATGTCATGTAATATTTTAAATAAGTTGAGCCTTAACCCTAAATGATCTTAATCTTATTTCAGTCCTTGGCCTATAAAAGGAATCCCAAGATCATTTAGTAGAGGTAGGCTAGGAAAAATTGGGGCAAGCAACATAAGGCATAGAACTGTTTATTGTTTTCCAATGAGTATATCAGATGTATATCTAGAGAGTATCATATAGAACATAAAGTTTCAAATCTTTTTCATTTATTTAAGTGGTATGTGTTTTGAAGCATTTTGGAATTGAAGTTTGATTCTCTGTACTTAATACAATATTTTCATATTCAAAGTCTCTCATTGGTGCTTACTTGTTGAATTGTGAATCTTTTGATTCATTGCATGCAATTTATCTGTGTAAATGTCATTAGTCCTTAGTTTTGATCTAGGATCAAATCAAATAATACTTTGGATATGACAAAGTTTTCTGGGTTTGTCTACAGAAGGATCTTATAAGTAGTGTTTGATCTGAATTATATGTATTTATGGTTTTGAGTCCTTGACAATAGTTAGTTTCTTTTTCTTGTATTTGAACTAAAAATATTTCCCAATGGATAAAGCACTAATCAATAATTAGTATCTTCTACATTGATACATATCTGAATAGGTTTGGCTATATTCTTCCCTATCAAAAAAATCAAAACCATTTCAGTCCCTTTTGAGTTTTGTGGTTGTTCGTTGTGTGTGCTGCATGGTAATGAAGAGTCACTAAATGAGTGGTTATAATTTCATACTTTCTTACCATTTATCTGTTGTTAAAATCTAGAGTGTAAAAGTTGAATATTTGTTTGGATTAGGTATACCCGCCTTGGTTTTGCAAAGCCAAAAGTGCAGAGGGCAGTCTTGTCCCTATAGTTGGTCCAGTTACCTTGAAGAGCTTTCAATATTTAGAGCTAACCACTCTTAACATCAATCTCAAGGTATATTGGTGGATTCTAAAAGCATAAAAGTTTTCAAACACCAACAAAACAAACATAAAAAGAATGACAATATTGTTGAAGATGAAGGGTCTCTAGAAGAGGAATATGTGTTTTCAGCTCACACTTCAGGAGATAATTCAAGATCAAATCTTATTTAGTATGTTGACCTAGGTGCTACCAAACACATGACTGGACAAAAGGAGTGGGTTCTCACATTGAAACCACATCATGGTATAGTCTCTCTTTGAGATGATACCACCCTTGAAATTCGAGGTATTGGTGAACTATCTGTACAACTTGACCATCATTGTTGTAGGATCAACAAGGTTTTCTATGTTCAAAAAATATTCTATATGTTAATATGTGTCTTGAATACAACCTTGGGATTATATTTTTTCAAAATTAGCACTAAAACATATGCCTAATTAGTGACAATTCTAAACATGCAATAATTGTTGTAAGTGCTACTAGAATTGATAATATGCTTAGGCTTGATACAATTGCCAATAATCAAGACTTAGTGACTAAGGATAGTAATTTGGCTATGTTATGGTATCATTGATTTGGTCATTTGAACAGTTTTTATTTTTTAGCACTTAGTTAGTAAAGCATGGTTGAACAAATTCCCTCACTTGACAAGTCAAGTGCTATTTGTTCAAGTTGTATTGCTAGAAAATTCTTCTTCATTTAAATTATAATTTGTTGATGGTAAACCAAGAATCTGAGTTTCAAGCTACAACATAGTTATGTTTTCATTACCTACAACCAATGTTGTGTCATTAATTAGTGACCCAAAACCATTGTTGTTTAGATAGATTTATTTAAAACATTGTTTATATTTTGTTTAATTTGTTTGAACTCAATTCTATATACATAATTGATAGATAAATCAAGGAGCCCTTGGTTGCATGTATGGTTCCTACATCATCCAAAAAAACACATCCCTAGTTGATAGCTAAATGAACCCCTATAATCCAACAGGTTAATTGATATAGGATTTGTTACTCCATTGAGCTCCATGCATCGAGTTACCAACATTAATCTATTGTATTTACTAATAGTCATTCAATATGTATGCATCCTCTTATTTGGTAGTTTTGATCCTTTTACTTGTGGTAATATTTGGTGAGGATTTAATATTTCATGAGTACTTGTGACATCTTTGTTACATGGAGAAACACCAATAATTTAGAGTACATATTGAAGTTCTTATGTTGGGTTCAAGGTTTTAGCCCTTGGTTCTATGAAAGAAGTGAAAGATAACCCATTAACCTCTTTGTGAATTGTAAAGGTGATATGTTTCATATGCTATAAGCTCATGGACAACTTGATTTTCCTTTTGGGTTACAATTTTTTCTTATTTAGATGTTGGCTTGCAGTTCTGTACTTTTTAAACCATTGAGATGACATGTTTGATATAAATGTTTGGATGTTTAAGTGGATCTTAGATTTATAAAGATAATTTTGCAATTTTTACTTGTCGACTATAATCTACAACATGTAGATCTATGAAAAAAATGTATTCAAGTTATTTTAGATGAAGATGGTTACACTTCTACATGACTACTTGGAGATTTTTTGCTGATCTATGTTTACTCCTATTTTGGTTTGTTTGGAAAATCAGGTCTACCATTGCTCTTAGTATTTGAGTCTTGGATATACAAATGTTATGCTTGATTATCTATGTTTCAAATGGTTTGAATGTAGATTTGAATCTTTTTTAGTTATTTGATATTGGAGCACTGACTATGTATTTCTCCTTTAAGATGTTGCATATGTAGACCTTAATAAATTGTCTAATGTAGATTTTGTTTAGTAGGCCTTATACTTGGTCACCATTATAACATTAGTATGTAGAATGCAGTAATAAAAAATATTTTTTTGGGAGTACCTAATATAGTTGATCATTTGAATCTTAGTCATAGTTTATGGTGCATGAGAAGCTTTGTTCACTTTTAGTGGAGTTTTGGTAATGATATTGGTCATGATTTTGTGTGTAACTCGATATCACTTTAAGCAGGAGCTTTATGCGGTTAGACAATGTGTTATATCCTCTTTTTTTCAATTTTGGTTCTTAGTTGTGACATTATGTAGTAGGCCATGAGTAATCTTTGATTAGAAGATGGATCTTGAATTTTGTTTTACCTATAATGAGATTTCAATGATATCTCAGGTTTCATTAACAAGATGTGATTTTCATGATGCCAAGAGAGCTTGGTTACACAATTTAGTGGTATATTTGGCATTAATGTAGGCTCATCATTTGGTGTTGGATGGTTATCTATATGTGGTTTGGAGATACTAACATCTCAGTTTTCCATAGGGGATTTTTGAGTATTTGGTGAGGTGTTGGTTTATGATATGTTATTTAGAGGATTTGATATCCTAGGGGGAGATATTACATCATGATGTCATGTTTAGTTTCTTGATTCCATGGTTGGAACTTTGACAATGATCTTGTATAGTTCTCTTTGGTTTTGAGTATTAATCATTTTCTTGAATTTTCATGATTTTTTCAGGTTGCATTTGAAGTTGGCATGGATTGATTGATGGATACTCATGAATACTAGAGAGACATTGGTGAGGCTAACAGATCTCATATTTAATGGAGATCATGTGTTAATTTGGTTACTCTTTGATGATTATTTCAACATAAATATGGAGAGCCTACTCGGGTTATGAATGTGAATCTATTATGGAACTAATGAGAAGGTTGTCATTTATCGTAAGCTTTCATTGCTTGGTGTTATGTGCTCACGAATCCTACTCTTGGCCTACTTGGTAGGTGAATAATTTAGAAGTTATTGTCTACTTGATTATCAAATGCATTCTTTATTTTGTATGTTGTTTTCTCATATGAGTTAAGTCTTGAATATAGTAGTTTTAAGGACTCATTGAGAAGAAGCATAATTTTATGGATGTTTATTGCTCTCCTTATTTTTTGGACTTGAGAAATGGCTCTTTTTTAGATGCTTTATTTGGAGAGGTGCAATAAGTGGTTTATGGCTTTAGGCATGTTATCTTTGTTGTGGGAACAATTGGTTTGTTTGGTATACCTTTGGTGGAGATGTTAACATCCATTGCTACCACATTTTATTTTCTTTGAATATTAGATGTTGATATCCTTTCAGTATGGGAATGGTGAAGAAGATCTTACAATATACAACTTGCTACATGTTAGTGTTGAAAAAAGATATGATGTAATATGTAGGTCCTCTCTTTGATTTTGTTCATCTTCTTGGATGTTTATTTTCACATGGTTGAGTATGAAGAACTTGGGAGAGCTATGAATAGTTGTAGTGAGAGAGGTATTGTAGCATATTTGTTTGAAGGATGTGCATATCATTGTATATTTCTTTGACAATAGATAAAAGAGGAGTTAGCCACATCCTATATGTGAAGTACTATGGATAGAATTGGTATGATTTGATTTATTTTCAGATTTGATATTCTTCTTGTAGTGGGATTTTCCAGATATATGTTTGCTTATCCTCTTTGATATCTTGGTTTGTTGATTATTGATGCGATGATGAGTTTGTGTGTTTCATTGAATTTATGCACGATATTGATTAGAAACTTGTGTACATCGAAATATATCCTTATTGTAAACTCATCAAAAGCACAACCACAAGCCTAGAATCTACAAGTAAATCAATAACAACATTAGAACTCTAAATCAAGTGCATGCAAATGAAAGAAACAAAGTATACTTTCATACACATGATACATTTTTTTATTTTAGAATGTAGGAATCAGGTATAACACACCCTATAAATTGCAGTGTGCTTGGTAAACTTTTTAACGTGATTGGTGATGCTAGTTTGACACATCCTCAAGTACCACGTGGGTTGGGGGAGAATAAACATATGATGAGCACAATTTATGACACTTTTAATACTTTATTTTTGCATAAAAATTCAAAATAATTTTTTAATTACTATAGTTGGTGTTAGATAATATACTCTTATATTTGCTTATTTTGTTGCTATATCCAGCTAATTATAAGTTACACTAGAAAAAATATTTTGTACTAAATGCATAATTTTTCAAATCAAATAGATAATTATGTGACTGTTTCTCCATGATTTTGTTGCTATATTCTTGCCTTGTGCTCATAAATTTTGTTGCAATTTTGAAAAGTTATTTTGCAAGGTAGAATTGGTAGATTCTCAACATAACCATGTGGAGCTCCAGATCGCTCCATCCATGAAGATTCATTTATTGCTTTGGTTTACTTTATCAACTAGTGTTGAAACTTCCATTTTCACTGGCGATGAAGTGGTGTGTTGTCAATATAACGTTCAGTTCTTATATTCCTATTTCTATCCATTATCCATCTAGGTGGGTAACATATTAGTTCGAATTTCAAAATAAGGGATATGCCTATATATCCACATGTTGTTATTTGGTCAATAGATATTTATCAGTAATATTCATTCAATATTTTAATTTCTATAATTAGCCCCTATTTTACGTCCTTACGGGGGCCAATTGAATGCCAATTAGAAGTTGATTTCATTTGTTGTGTAAAGATCCCACCAGAGGAAGAGAAGGGCCTGCTCGACCAAAGGGAGGTGATCTTGTGTTTATTTTCTGTTCATTTCATTGTAGTAATAAAATTGAATCAAAAGTAGATCATGGCAATGTTAATTAAGATGTTAGAGTAAATTTGTTAAGCATCATTTCAATTTCTATAGTAAACAATGGTTAATGTAGATTAATTATGTATGGCATATTTAGATTTATAATTTCTAAAATAGTTTTACTTATATTTTAGAGTTAATCACTTCTATAAATCGTTAATGGCTTCAATAGTGTTTAAGAATGATGATGGAAATCAAGCTTGGATAGAAACTACATTGGGACTTATTTATGGAATTTGGGTTTACTTCTGTATGTGTGCTTTAGAGTAATTTCTCAAATTTCTACAAGCATAGAGTAGATTTCATTTACAACAACAAATTAGATCTGAATTTTATTTAGTAGATTAAATTTAAATTTTGTTAAGTAGAAAAAGTTCAAATTTCATTCAGTAGATTTGTTTCTGAATTCCAAAGTTGTTACAAAGTCCATAAATGAATTCCAGTTAAGCTATGTCCGATCCAAACTAAAATCACTCTATTCTTAACTTAGAATTCACTAGGCAATAATTCCAATAGTTAATTGAGGGTTAGGATAGGTTAAGTAAACATTTGTAGTTCAAAAATTAGTTGTTGGAAGAGAACTCTAGAGAGCTCCTGACAGAGCATGATCAAAACCAAATTCATTGTCCACAGTGAAAAACCCCCAAATCATGACACTCCTTATCACATAAAACTCTAAGAAACACCTGGTTTGATTATTGAAAGAATTAAATGATGCAAGTTGTGACATCAACGACCTTTCCCATCAACATACACATGATAAGATTTACTCCATTGTTCTTCAACCATTTAAGAATTTGTGGGTGATAATATTTTCTCTCAACAATGAACACTAACACACGATGGCATAAAATTGTGAAGCGTGGTTGATTGATGATGCAAGCATGATTCAAATATGATAGCAATAAATAAATGATAGCCAATTAGGCCCTATAAAGCTCTAAGAAAGTACTCTATGTGCACACTCTATGTTTCCTGAATTCTCCTAGATTGTAGATGGAAAAAAATGAGAGAAAATATCTCTCTTATTAAAATCTTCAAGAGAACCATGGACCTAGATTAAGAGGTTGAAAGATGAATGACTATGATTAAAAGGTGTGAGGAAAGTGAATGGGATTGAGAGGTTAAATCAATAGATGAATGAGATTAAGAGGTGCATTGACTTTTGATAATGTTTAGGTTCAATGAATCTAGAAATTTTGGAAGGAGAGAGACAATTGTCACATAAACATGACTTTAGATTATAATCCTTATGAACAAGTTGGAGGGATAGGATTAGATAGAAAAGAATAATGAATTAATTAAATAAATAGACACATTTATTTAATTAATTGTCTAAAAATATGGGAATAGGATAATTAAATAGTAAATATTTATTTAATTATAAGCAAGAAAAGGTTGATGAATTATTTAAGTAAATAAAAAATGTTTTTTTTTTTAATAGATAAAAATGATAAGGAATTAATTAAATAAATTAAAATATATATTTAATTTATAGAATAAAAATGCTAAAATAATTAAATAAATAATAAATATTTTTTAAAAATTGAAGATATTTTAGGCGTCTGCACTACCTATTTTCTTTCAATGTGATGACTCAAGTGTGGACTTTCTATATTTATGGATTTGTTTCAATATTAATGCAAACTTTTTTAGTTGGCCTTGTCTGTCGTCATTGTGCATTTGGTATTTTGTATTGAGATAGGAGAATGAATGTATAGACAATGACATGTTGATGAAATGCATTTTTTATATATGTTGGTATACCGTAGTTTGAGGTATGATTATCTTGGATAAATTGTAATTTATTGTGGTTTCTATTCTAGGTTGTATGCGTAAGATAAATATTCATAACCTTTGTTATCATTTGAATTTGATACTTATGTTCATCTAACAATTGGTGCATGTTTCAATGACAATCGATATGGTTCACCTTGACATGTTCCTTATTCTTTTATAGGTGGCATGTTGGAGGATATGGGGAGCTTTTCATTTAATGGTGGTTATCATAGTTTTTTTGCAGGTATCTTGTTGGAGCATGAGAATAGGTAAAGATTTAGATGGTAATGTTGGAAATGAGATAAGTAACTGAGAGGGAAGGGTGAATCAATTACTCCAAAACAAATCCTTTTTCCCTTAGATGTCTTAAAAAATATAACATTATTACTCAGTTAATTAAAATATTCTTTTGTAACTCGGGTGTTAAAGCAATCTTTATGATATCCAATGCAATTATACTTTAGTGATTAAGTGTTGAAACATAAAGCATGAAACAAATAACATATACACAGGTGACACCAAGATTTAAGGTGGAAACCCAATATGGGAAAAAACCACCAATGTAACTAGTTACTATTTTTCACTCTTCTGAAGTGAGCCCTGTTAGGAGCCAACCCTATTAAAAGTTACAAAACACACTGTTAGGTGTCACCCTGTTAGAGGATTTAAATCACCCTCTAAGGACTGGCCTTGTTAGAGGTGTTTAGCACTTCAACATAGGAATGCTACCTTGTGAGAGGATTTACAAAAAGACTATTAAGTCTACTCTGTTAAGAGATTTGAGATCACTGCCATAATTGTTAGAAAGTAACAATGAATTGACCTGTATATGTAAGCAAGTGTCTTTGCTGATTCAGATCTTTGTTATGATTATAACTAGATCCTTACTGATCAAATATTCTATTGAAGCTCTGAGTGTTCTGTACTCAATCATAATCCCATTTGATTTCGCCTTCACTCTTCATGTCACAGAATTCTACACTTCTGCTTCTCTTCAACTTTCAAACACACACTTGCACACATTTAATCCAAACTTGACATTTCATATATATGATAAGCCTTGTCAAGTCAGCTTGAATATACTTCTAAATAAGTAATAAATCATAATTCAGTCAACCTCATATAACCAATTAATTATAGAATGTAAACCAATGTTACTCGGCTGACACTGAATAATCAACTCGGTTAACACTGAGTTTCTTTGATGCTCGATCATGACTGAAATGCCCAAGTGACTCGGTCAACACCGAAACTCTTTCCATTCACCAATTGTGCTCAGTCTAAATGTAGACATTTGTGTAACATCACTACATAAGTGTAAATACATGTGTAACATCATTGACAATACACAATTGAATAATTGTCTTCAACAATCTCCCTCTTTGGCATTGATGGCAACACAACATGTCATAATACAAAGAATTGTAGAGCAACATAAAACTTTCTTTAATTTCTTTAGCTTCATTCTGATTCTCGTCCAAAAACTCCCTCTTTCATCAAAATTTGTATTTTGATAAGATTTCTCCCTCTGACATGAAACTCTTCCTCTTTCTATTATGAACTCTCCCTTAAGTAATTTCTTATGTATTATAGAAAACTCTCCCTCTTTGACAACAGATGAAAAAAACTACATCTCCATAAATACTAAGTATCAATACCAATAGTCAATACTATTTCTCTTTGAAGTGTAATATACCTGAATGTACTAATTCATCTGCAGTGGGCTCTGATGTACCTGCATCAACTGATAGATCTTCACTGTGGCTCGAGTTGATGCATCACTAAACTATATTTTAGTGAGCTTCAGTTAGGCGAAGCACCCCTAACTTTCCTCTAAGATACCAAAATGCATCCTTAGGTAAAGGTTTGGTGAATATGTCTGCAACTTGTTCTTTAGTAATTACATATTCCAACCTTACTTCTTTATTTTGTACTAATTCCCTCAAGAAATGATACTTTATTGCTATATGCTTGGTTTTGGTGTGCATCACAGGATTCTTTGAAATGTTAATGGCACTGGTGTTGTCATAGTAGATAATAATTGGTTCTTTCACTTCTTCCTTCATTCCTGAAAACAACTGCTTGAACCATATGATGTTTGAATAGTTCATTGTTGCAGCAACATATTCCACCTATGTTGTAGACTGAGAGATACAATTATGTTTCTTGCTAGTCCAAGATACTAACCTCTTTCCAAGAAAGAAAGCTCCACCACTGGTGCTTTTCCTGTCATCAACACTTCCAGCCCAATCAACATTAGTGAATGTCTTCAAATCAAAGTTCCCACCTTTTGTATACCATAAACCATAGTCTTCAGTACCCTTCAGATATCTCAAAATTATTTTGATTGCCATTAGGTGATTGTCTCTTGGATTAGCTGAAAATCTTGCAACAATACCAACTGCTAATGTAATATCAGGTCTGATGTGGACAACATATTGCAATTTTCCAATCATGGATCTGTAGTTGGTCTAATCTAACTCATTTGAATCATCATCCTTAGATAATTTTTGTCCACTACACATGGGTGTTCCAATAGGTGTGGAATCTTCCATTCCAAATTTCTTGAGTATCTCCTTGATATATTTTGATTGAGTAATGTAGATACCACCCTTCATTTGAAGAACTTGTAATCGAACAAAGAATTTTATCTCACCAAACATAGACATCTCAAATTATTTACTCAAAGATACAGAGAATATGTTGCATAAGTCATCATATCCAGTGAATAATATGTCATCAACAAATATCTCTGCTAACAATATTTTGTTATGTGGTCCATCTTTGATGTACAAGCTACTGTTATCATTGGTTCACTAAAATTCTATATTTACTAGGTGACCATGCAGTCTTTCATACCAGTCTCTGGGTGCTTGCTTCAGTCCATAAAATGCTTTGTGCAACTTGCAAACCATATTCCTTCTGCTAGGATCAACAAATCCTTCAGGTTGTTCAATGTTGACTTCTTCTTCTAGGATTCCATTCAGAAATGCAAATTTCACATCCATTTGATACACTTTGTATCATTTATGTGTAGCATATTCTAGAAGAGTTCTGACTCCTTCAAGCCTTGCAACAGGAGAAAACGTTTCTCCATAATCAATACCCTCTTCTTGAGCATATCCTTTACAAACTAGTCTGGCCTTGTTTCTAGAAACTTCACCATTTTCATTCATCTTATTTCTAAAAACCCACTTGGTTTCAATCACATTCTTTTCCTTTGGCCTAGGTACAAGAGTCCAATTTTTGTTCTTCTCAATCTCCTCAATTTATTCATTCATTTCCTCTCCAACTTTCATCATTCAATGCATCTTTAACAGTTCTAGGTTCAAATTCACTTAGTAAACATGTACCTTTAATTTTGTTCCTTGTCATTATACCTTCTGTCTGATCTTCAATTATTTTCTCAGGTGCATGATGCCTTCTAACATATCTAGAAAGTACTGGATCCTTCAATCTTGATTCTGGACTTGATCCACTATGTCTATCATTCTCAAACATTCTTTCTTGTTCTTCTGTCTGATGCTCGGGTTCCACTATCTATGACTCGGGTCCCTCTGTCTGTGACTCGGGTTCCTCTATCTGAGACTTGGTCTCTTCTAGCAACAGCTCGGGTTGCATAGTCTACAACTCAGGTTGTACAATTTGTGTTAGTATATTCAATGGTTGACAGTTCTGTTGTCCAATCACCATTTCTCGAGTCATAGTCATAGTATCAAGTTCATGATACACAAAGTTCTTGTAGTCTTCAGGCTCTTTACTGCTCCACTCTTCACATCTTTCTGCAAACTCATCAATCTTTACATGTACACTTTCTATGACTTTATGAGTAGTAAGATTCAGACACTTGTATGCTTTGCTTTTACATGAGTAACCTAGGAATATTCCTTCATCGCCTTTTGCATCTAGTTTTCCATTTCTTGTGTCCTTCAAGATATAACATTTACTTCCAAATACTTTGAAATAATGACCATTAGATTTATATCCATACCATAATTCAAAATGTGTCTGGTTACTACCTTTCTTCAATTGAACTCAGTTCAAGGTGAACACTGTAGTGTTGATGGCCTCCTTCCAGTATTTGGCAGCAACATTCTTTTCAATCATTAGGGTTCTGGCACAATCCATAATGGATCTGTTTCTTCTTTCTGCTATTCTTTTTTTCTATGGTGTACCAGGGGCAGATACCTGTCTTTTGATTCCTCTCTCATTACAGAATTCATTGAACTCATTAGAAATGAATTCTCCTCCTTTGTCAGATCTTAGACATTTTAGTTTCTTTCCTATTTCCTTTTCAACTCTTGCAAGATACCATTTGAATTTTTGAAAAGCTTCTAATTTTTCTCTGAGAAACATGATAGTCATCATTCTAGAATGATCATCAACAAACAAAATAAAATATTTCTCTCCAGTATAGCTTGTTGTTCCAATTGGCCCACAAAGGTCAGTATGTACCAATTCCAAGATTTCATCAGTATTGTAATTCTTGCTTTTGAAACTTGTCTTGCTCATTTTTCCGATTTGACATTGTTTGCATATTGCTAACTCGGGTTTCTTCAAAATAGGAATACCTCTAACTCTCTTGTTTTTTCTTATGTTTACCAGATTATCAAAAATTACATGACACAACCTTTTATGCCATAGCCAACTTTCTTCTACTTGTGTAATGAAGCATGAACCTTCAGTGAGATCAAGATAGAATAGATTACCTTTTGTTTTCCTTCCAGTTCCAACTAGGTTCCCTTTACCATCCAGGAGCTTGGCCTTACCATTCATGAATTCTACCTTGAAGCCAATGTTGTTTAGCTATGCTACACTGAGTAGATTTCAACTTAGTTCTTCAACCCAATAAGCATTATCACATTTGATTCCTTCTGTCATAGTAATGCAACCTTTTCCTTTCACATAGCAGGGTTCATCATTCCCAAAAATGACACTCCCACCATAGCGTTCAAGATGTTCAAATTTTGTCTTATCACTAGTCATGTGATGAGAACAACCACTATCAATTATCCATGTGTCATTTTTACTGATATGTGAGAAAAGTGTTGTCTTTTCATCTTCTTCATCTGACTCATCCTTAATAGCAATATAAACCATTTCATCTTCTTCTTCATCACTGTCAGAATCCTTAGCAATATAACAAGACTTCTTACCTTTGTCCTTATAGATCTTGTAGTTCTTGAAATCTTTCTTGTCTTTGTACTTTTTTAACTTTTTCTCATCTTTATCTTCTTTTTTCAGACACTTGGCAGCGATGTGACCAACCTCATTACATGAGAAACAAATCAATGGCATTTTACCTTTGTATTTTCCTTTGCCAACTCTACTTGCAAGTAATGCTTCAATGATATCTAGATCTTCATCATCAGATTCACTTTCAATCTTCTTTCCTTTTGAGTATCTGTCCTTCTTACCAAGGTTTGATTTAGCTTTGAATGCAGACTCAAGATTGCTAGAGCTAGGAGAATAATTGTCAAAGTTGTCCAGCTCAAAAGTTGTAAGCCTTCCAACTAATGCATCCAGATTTATATCCTTATTGTACCTCATCTCTTGAATATCTAAAAATCTAATAGCATAGATAGGAAGTAAAGTTCTTAATACCTTGTTGACCACTGTTGTATCTTCAATTATTCCTCCTACAGCTCTGATGGTGCTCACAATCTTCTTGATTCTTTCACTGTATCTTGTAATGTCTTCTCCTTCTTTCATTTTCATCTAGTCAAATTGTTCTCTAAGAATTTCTGCTTTCGCTCACTTTACATTTGCATCTCCTCCATGAATGTCTTGTAATTTCCTCCATATATCATAGGTTGTAGGGTAGTCCTTGACTTCATCAAATTCTGAGTAGCTGAGTGAAGAAGCTATATCAATCATCATTATGTTATGAAGTTTTTGTTCCATCATCTATTCCACAGTCATAGTCCCTGTTGGTTCCACATATTTGTTGTCCAAAAATTGCAAACCAACATCTCCAATAGTAGATAGATGTAGTTTCATCAGCTCTTCCCATGCAAGGAAGTTGTCTTTGTTTAGCTTTGGGATCTCCCTTCTGTAAGACATCTCTGATCTTTATCTTAGGCCTTGAAACCCTTTTTTGAAAGTACTTGATGCTCTAATACCAATTGTTGGAGATGAGATAAGTAACTGAGAGGGGAGGGGTGAATCAGTTACTCCAAAACAAATCATTTGTCCCTTAGATGTCTTAAACAATATAACATTGTTTCTCGTTAATTAAGATATTCTTCTGTAACTAGGGTATTAAAGCAATCTTTATGATATCCAATGCAATTATACTTTAGTGATTAAGTGCTGAAACATAAAGCATGAAACAAATAACATATACATAGGTGACACCAAGATTTAACGTGGAAACCTAATATGGGAAAAACCACCAATGTAACTAGTTACTGTTTTTCACTCTTCCGAAGTGAGCTCTGTTAGGAGCCAACCCTGTTAAAGGTTACAAAACACACTGTTAGGGGATTTAAATCACCCTGTGAGGAGTGGCCTTGTTAGAGGTCTTTCGCACTTCAACATAGGAATGCTACCTTGTGAGAGGATTTACAAAAAGACTATTAAGTCTACTCTGCTAAGAGAATTGAGATCACTGCCACAATTGTTAGAAAGTAACAATGAATTGACCTGTATATGTAAGCAACTATCTTTGTTGATTCAGATCTCTGTTTTGATTATAACTGGATCCTTACTGGTCAAATATTCTATTGTAGCTCCAAGTGTTTTGTACTCAATCTGAATCCCATTTGATTTCGCCTTCACTCTTCATGTCACAAAATTCCACATTTCTGCTTCTCTTCAACTTTCACACACACACACACTTGCACACATTCAATCCAAACTTGACCTTTCATATATATGATAAGGCTTATCAAGTCGGCTTGAATATACTTCTAAATAGGTAATAAATCATAATTCATTCGGCCTCATATAACCAATTAATTATAGAATGTAAACCACTGTTATTCGGCTGACACTGAATAATCAACTCGGTTAACACTGAGTTTCTTTGATGCTCGACCATGACTGAAATGCCCGAGTGACTTGGTCAACACTGAAAAACTCTTTCCATTCACCAACTGTGCTCGGTTTGAATGTAGACATTTGTGTAACATCACTACATAAGTGTAAATACATGTGTAACATCAATGACAATACACAATTGAGTAATTGTCTTCAACAGGTAAATGGATGGATAAGGGAAGGTTTTTCCTTGTTTGGGATTCCTATGGGTGTATTTACAATGTAGGATATCAATTGGGAGAATGTTGGGACTAAGGTGTCATCCACCTTGTAAATCCTATGTCATATTGCATGGTTCCAATATCTTTGGAAGGTGTCCTAAGGCACTTAGGGTGTATTAAAAAAATAATTTGTACTATTTATTCTCGTTATTGTTTCTAATACATTCTTAAATGGTGATGGGTTCCGCTAGTAGTAGTAAAGGAGGGTTATGAACATAATAATTTAATATTATTTTTCGCACATGTATATTCCTAGAATGGGATTATTAATGACATGGAAAGAGGATGAATGAGTGACCTTTGGATTTCTCCAAGTAGGCGCTTAGAAGATGCAACATGTGCCTCTTGGTATTTCATCATTTATTACATTGAAGGTAATGTGTATCTTTCATGATTAGGCATCCAAGTTAAAGGAAAGTATTGGTGCCAAAATTCGTATCCTTTCAAATTTCATGAAGGTAACCCAAGGATTGGGGATGTTTTGAATGAAAAAATTATCTAGATGCCTTATTTAGTGATTTTGGAGCTCTTTTCATTCTATATAAATACCTCTTTGGATGTAGAATTGAGAGAAACAATTGAATGTATAGTTATTATGTGGGAACAAGGACATGTGGAAACATAAAGGGATTGTTCATCTAGGTACACAAGTGCTACCATGTTGGAGGCAAATAGGAGAATGAAAGAGGATATATTGCAATTATATGTGTTTGTTGATAATCCATATTTGACCTCTATTCTTGGTAAAGTTTTTCCCACAAAGGTTTCTCCGCTTAATTCTTGTGTTATGTAATGTTCTTATGTTACTGATTTGTATCTAATTGCTTCTATATTATGGTGAATGTTATGTTTTTCTTATTTCTATAATAATTTCATATAAGCTAGTGTTGATAAGCATGATATTTAGGCTGATTTTTAGCATTATAAAGGAGAAACATCTAAGCATGAGTTTTCCACATTAAGACAAATTAATTTCAGATTTGCATATAATTTTCATATTTTCATGTTGTAGTAGTCCAAGCATTGCATCTCCTCCTTTGATTGGTCATTTAGATGGGATTGAATTTCATAACCTCTGGTATTAGAACCTTTATATTTCTCAATAGTGACATCATGCTAGAAATGTTAATGCGCGATTATACTGTGCAAGAGACTATTAATAATTTAGAGATTAGATGTATGCGGCAATGTAGATTTCTACTCATGTAACTAACTCATGATCATTATGCCAATAACCAATATGAATGAATATACTGACAATTTAAAAAATAGAAATAATATCTTTTTGGCAATATGAATCCTCAATTTGGTCATTTTTAAAGAAGCTACATATGAGTTATGGATAGAGCTATGTAAAGTGTTGAAATAGTTTAGGAGAGATCATAATGCTAGTGTGAAAGATAACATATGGCATAGAATAATACCATTGCCCCATAAGTTCATATAAGTCACATATATTCTTAGATCAAACAATACGTGCCCCCCATATACCCTATTTTGGATGGTCCATCTTCACTTAATTTAAACTTTACACCTAAAAGGGACCTCCTCCACTTGCAACTTAAATTTTATGTAATATTTCATACCCATTGGTCAATCAATCTTCCTTCATATTCACAAATTTCCCAAAAAACTAATTATAGAAACCTAGGAGGAAGAAGATCAAGAGAGGAAGTGGTAGAGAAACCAATCTCACTTCTAAAGAATGGATGGTGTGAGAAATAATAATAAAGTGGTTCAAAGTTTGGCTTCTCTTACAATTGAAATAAAAATGAAACTAGATTGAATGCATTAATCTATTGTGGAGGTAGTAAAATCTAATTAGTTCCCTACATAGGATCCAATTTAACAAAGAATCCAACGTTAGATCCAAAAAGTATCCAACTATGTAGTATGAGTGAAAACTTTGATGCATCAGAAGGAAACATGAGCTTATCATGACAAAAAAAGAAAGCATAAGGATTATGACAACAATAATGATAGAGTTGTAAAAATTGACATAAACTAGAAAGAGAATGTTTAAGATGAGTAAAGCTTTACTTGAAATCAATTTTTATTCTAAATAAACAAAATTCACGTCCAACTAGATATTAGTCATTAAAAAGTTTAGTTAGATCTAGCTTATATACATTACAAGTTTTAAAGTCAATCTTTGATGTAATTGATGTAAAGTAGTGGCTTCTTATGAATATAATTATAACCCATTAAAAAAGAAAAATAAAGAATAGAAAAATAGAAAAATGCTCAAATACATAAGCATAGAGGACTTTTTAATAGAGAATCAAGTGGTAAGGTTTAAATATTCAACAAGATTACATTTAAAACTTAGCTTAAGAAAATCACTTTTAAGGCTTCTTCACACAAGAGAAGGCTATAGTTTTGGTTAATTAAGATCACTTAATGAAGAGAAAGGTAAGATATTTTATAATTTTATATACAACTCTTTGTGATAGAAATGTAAATTGTAGGATTGTGGTATGATAGAGTTAGTATATAAATTTTGGGAGATCAAATATATGCCACAAGATGTAGACTATGTGTGCTCTCTTCTAACTCGCTCATGAACAATCAATCAATGAGTAGTCATTGTACATTAACATACAAATAAATATCTTAGCAAATGCAAGAAACACAAACAAGTTTTTGACAAGAGAGTCCTCTCCTATTTCATGTATAGAAAATTTGCATAATAACATTAAAAGAGGGGTAAACATTTATTCAAAACAAAATAAGTACAAAGTTAGAATGGCCAACCAACCAGTAGAGAAGAGAGAACTACACAACCTTATCTTTATCCACTAACCGATCCAACATGTGAGACAATTCCAAAGATAATTATCCCCTATCCACAATATTCCAACCCTGCATTTGATTAGAAGCCCATTTGGCCAGACAATCAACTAGTCCATTCCACTACCTAGGAATGTGAATAAGAGGAACAAATTCAGAAGAGCCACATGTAACACCCCAAAATTGGCACCTACTAAACCTAATCAATTTTGGTGCATGTTCTTATCCTCGAAGTCCTATTGTATTAGGCAAATTCTTCTCCTAATTGACTTTAATTGACTGAGTTTCAAATGC
>MU226413.1:2359678-2373826 GCA_018584345.1 Thuja plicata
TTGGTCCTTATATCATTACTGCAGTATTTGGGTCCGGCGCTTATCAGCTCTCCACTACAGAAGGTGAACCACTCAAAGAGCCTATCAACGCTCTTCACCTGAAGAAATTCTACAGTTAAGATATCTTTTGCATGCTCATGTACATACTTTATTTCTAAGAAAATACTAAAAATTGTAAAATGTCCTAAAAAAATGATCATCTTAGTGAAAACCTGGCAAACAGGCACTTTGATGTATCTATTATCTTGGTGAAAACCTGGCAAACAGGCGCCTTGATAATATCAAAAAAAAAATGAAAAATACAAAAAATACAAAAAAAAATCAAAAATGAAAAAAGAGCAAAAAAAGTGAAAAAGAGAAAAATGTGCCATTGATGAAAACCTGGTAAACAGGCGTCATGGTAGCAAAAATAGAATTTCTGCCAAGATGGTGAAAACCTGGTAAACAGGTGCCTCTTGTTTCGCAATGCTTTATCTGTCGCAGCATGTCTTGGCTTTCTTGCAGTTTGCTTTCCTGCTTTAGTTCGCTTTCTTGCTTTAGTGTGTGTTTCGCTCTCAGCCATCTTCGAGATTTTGCTCGATCTCCCATGGATTGAAACTGGTCATAATCAGGGGGCATTTCCCTGGTCTAGGGGGCATTGTCTTATCTTTTCACATCGGTCACCAGTGGTTCACACTGCGTCTGCCTGCTGATGCCTTGTTGCGCTTCGTCTCCTCTTGAGACTTTCTTTTGCATCAGTCACCAGTGGATCTCACTGCGTCTGCCTGTTGATGCTTCGATCTCGTTATCGATCTTTATGCCTGAGAATCTCTTGCGACAGTCACCAATGGTTCTCAGTGAGTCTGCCTACTGCCGCTACATTGATGAGATTTCTTGCATCGTTTCGCTATCCGTTTTTCTCGGCTTCGATCCATTCATTACTTAGGGGCATGGCTCCCCACTTTGATCGCTCTTTGGTTTACACTTGATTCAGTAATCTTGTCAGTCCTGAAGAACAACTCTCTACTGGCACAAACTGGTGTTTCTAAACACCTTAATCAAATAGTATTTTTCAACACTCTCTTTGGACACATCTGTGTTTTTCAACACATCTCAGATTTCCTCGCGACGTAAACATCTCTCGATAGCAATCAAATACATTGCGCTCACAAGCACAATGGTGTTTCTCAAAACCTTAAACATAGGCACATTCGTAAGCCTTGAAACATGTTGAGATATGATTGACTCTTTCTTTGTATGCTTTTCATTGATATTTTCTTTGACTACTGCTTGTTGGTGTGGTTTCGATGATCTGGCAACGTCAAATGAACAGGGTGTATGTGATAAGAGCTTCAACATTAAGGTGGAAAAGCCTCACATCCCTCGATCCTGTTTATTTGTACGCCAAGGGGAGGTTGGAACTATCTCCTTGACTGTTATTGTTGTGTTTGTTTACTTGTGAACTGTTACTATATCAAATTGGAAACAGTGCTCAGGTCACCTTGGCTTTTGTGCCTTTGGTGCTTACATTTGTTTCCTATATTTTATCCGATGAAAGTCATATTCATATTCTTATGGTCGCAGCGGCACCAGTAAGGGTTGTATTGACTCCGATGATCCAAAGCACCCGATGATGATAAATACGATGAGTCCATTTAGCTTAGGCTTGCATTTGCATTGTAGGCTTGCATTTGCATTTTAGGCTTGCATCATAGTAGTTGATGCTCTCTTTATTATCTTCTCCTTCTTCAAAGTCCTCATCTTTCATCCTGGTTTCTTCTCAACTGCACGAGTGTTCGATCCTCTCTCTCTATCTTCATCTATATGCTCAATCAATTTTTGTGATCAAAATCGAAATCTGACACTTCTATATATGCTTGTGCAGTCGTCTTTCTGGCGTCACTCTCTTGTCAGGATTATCTCTTGTCATCATTTTCTCGGCTTCTACAATCTTTTCATCAAAGTCAACTCTAGTCAATTCTAATCAACTGTGGTCAAACCTAATCAATAAGACCTCTCGATCGCTCTAAATTGATTATGCTCTCTCTTGATCTATCTTTTTCTGTGATTTCTCGCTCTCATCTCTATGATGTGTCTTCTTTCAATTTCACTCCCGAGGGGGCAGGATGATTGCATCATTGATCTTTTCGCATTATTCTCGAATCAGTCTGATCTAAATCTAAAGTCCTCATCGCTAGGGGCATCTCATCACTTGGGGCATATTCAGTTTTTCGTACCTTATGGTCAAAATTGGATATTCCATGATCTTGAATCTCACATCTTGTTATCTATCTTGCTAGGTATCTGAGCAATCTAACTCGGATCCTCAAGAATCATGCTTCGTTCTAGGAGACAGTCCTAAATTGATTATCTTTTGAGACAGGTATTGGGGCAATCTAACCTTGATTCCTGAAGGTTGAGCCTCATTCTGGGGACAGCCTTGTGAAAGATATCAATCTAACCAGTGTCTGGGCGATCTAACCTAGACATTGGGGGACTAAGCTTTGTTCTGGAGAAGATTCTTGAAATCTCATTAGGTATTGGGGCAATCTAACCCTAATTCCTAAAAATCACACTTCGTTCTGAAGATGACTCTCAAAAAATCTTTACATCGTTATCTAGGAAATCTAACCTGGATCTCGGAGGGCTTACCTTCGTATTGGGGCAATCTAACCCTCATTCTGAAGATAGTCCTAGATCTTCATCAGCTCTCAGTGGACATTGGGGCAATCTAACCTCGATTCTGATCTTCACTTCAGACTATTCTTTGAATCAATGCGCTGCTCGCACATCAATTCAAAGAGGGGCAAAATGTAACACCCCAAAATTGGCATCTACTAAACCTAATCAATTTTGGTGCATGTTCTTATCCTCAAAGTCCTATTGTATTAGGCAAATTCTTCTCCTAATTGACTTTAATTGATTGAGTTTCAAATGCAAAAAACCCAAATTTGCATAAATCTGACATTACATTTAATTCCTATTTCTCAAATGATTATTAGCTAAAAAATCCCTATGATTAATTGATTTAATCCTAAAGTCCTAAGTGCTTTTAATTAAATCAATTCCACCCCCTTTGGCTAATATACATAAAAGGAATTGAAAGGTTATTTAATTATTGAATGAATTACCCTCAAAAAGGGAATTTCATAATTCTATGTGAAAGGACACTTATGTGTCAATAATTCATTCTTTTATTTAAATAATCTTTGCTTATTTGTCTCAATTGGAGAATGAAGAGACAACTGTTTCTTTTCAAGAAACTCTTCATCCTCCTTCCATGGTTTTTTATAAATTGGACCTATTTTTCTTCATTAGAAGGACTTTTTTGAGAGCATCATTACTATAGGCAATTTATCTTTGATTTTCATGCTTTAAGCTTTTTTTTTTGCATAATTAGTATAATTTCAATTGGAGTGGAATATGTTTAGCTTTCATTTATGATCTATTTGTAGGGCTAACAATTCAATTTGGTACTTTCAAGCTTTCTAGATTCATTGCAAGTTCAAATTCTAGCCTAAAAGCATTTCTTTCATAGATTACAAGCACTCTCATTTCTAGATTAGAAGCATTTGATTTCCTTAGATTAATTGCATTTTGCTTCCATAGCTTAGTTGCAATTCATTCTTAGACTAGTTGCAATTTGTTTTCATAGCTTAATCATTTCTCAATTCATAGATTAAGAGCATTTTCTCATAGACTAATTGCCTATTTCATGAGATTAATGGCTTTTCTCATTTTCTTGCACTCTTAAATCCTCCATGTTAGCAATAGTCAGGTTGTTGGCTCTCGTTCTGAGGGTAAACTTCAACATCCACATCTAATTAGGAGGCAATAGGTCACTTCAATCGCATTTGCAGAGCAAACAATTCATGTTTGTCTTTGTGAATTCATCGATTGTGTAAGGACTATGTTGTGTTTGTGTTGAATTCAGAGGTCCACATTCAGCATACAACACCACACAACCTGAGAATATGTCTAATAGACAAAACTAAGTGCCAAACAACAAGATTGATTCCAAACTCTCTACCAGAAGAGCCAAATTTCCTTAGAGAAAGAACACTAAAAGAAAATATGAGAAACACTCTCCTCACTAGTACAACAAAAATCACACACAGAGGGACCAAGGAAGCCCCACTTACACAAATTATCCCAAGTAAGAAATCGATTCTAAATCACCAACCACATGAAAAAGTTGCATTTGGGCCAATAAATTTTTTTCCACAAATGTTTCCACCAAGGCACCCCTATACCTCCAAAAGGATGTCTATCAAGCTCCAAGTATCCTACAAAATTAAAGTACTTACTAGATGAATCTCTTCCCAGGCCAGAATGTCCTACCCCACCAAGGAGTTGCACTCATGTGCAGCAAGAATCTGAGGCAAATCATAGCGAGCTTCCTCCGGTCCACATGGCGCCCATTCGTAAGAATACTTCCATCTATAAATGAAAACCATCCCCAAATTTTGAACAATCTTATAATTAACGATCGTAGTCCAACTAGTAGTAGGTAAAAATATCACATAGTGGTTGTAAGTGCATATACATAAAAAAAGGAGGATTACCATCCCAAAAATCAACCCAAAAAAGAACTTCTAAGCCCTTATTGTAGATCCAAAAAAAACACTCTTAATAAGTCGAGCCCTTATTGGAAATCCAAAAAAACACACTCTAAATAAGTCGAGCCCTTGTTTTGAGATTGTGACAAATCATAGACCCAGTTCCCTCCAAACAATAACAAGGAACATCCAAAATGTTAACTCTATTTAAATACTTACGCATGAGAATGTGCGCCCAAACCCGATTATGATTGGTACACCATCACTAATATATTTTGGCTGGAAGAAATTTCCCATTCAAGATTGTAGAATGAAGACCAAGCCCCCCCCCCACCCCCCCTCTTCCTTTGGCCTACACACAGACTCACACTTAACTAAAATCTATTTAGAAGCAAGAAAATTACCACTCCCAAGGAATTGGCAAGAAAGGGCATCAAATTCCTTGAGGAAATACATAGGAGTTTCCTAGAAAAAACTCCTGTAAAGAGGAAGAGCTTGGATCATAGATTGAATTAGAGTCACCCTAGTTGTAGTGGAAAGACACCGATGAGTCCATTGACTAACCTTCTGAACTAGCTTATCAAGTACTCTTGCAAGTATGGCCTTAGTTGCCTTTCAACGACTAGATAAATACCAAGATAGAGAAAGGGAAGAGAACCAATTTGAAACCTCAAAATATTAGCAATCCTTCTCTAAATAGATTCTAGAGTGTTAAGGAAATACATAAAATAATTTTTATCATTGACTTTTTGACCTAAAGCACCTAAATAAATATCTAGTGTCCTCCTGAAAGATTCGACTTCATGAAGATGAGTAGCCCCCATGAGAGAAATATCATCCAAAAACTAGATATGAGAAAGCTTAGGCAACCCATTACCCCAACTCCAACCTTGAATCAAGCCTTGGGAGACCCAATACTTAATAAATCTATCCAGGCCTTCAACCATATTAATAAAAAAATAAAGTGAAAGAGGCCCCCCTTGGCAAAAACCCCTCAAAGCTCCAAGTAAGTTAGTAGGATTGCCATTGATAATAACAGAGAAGGAAGAAGAAGTAACACAATTCATTGTCCAACTAACCCACTCCTAACTAAAACCAAAGGATATAAGTACTTTTTGCAGAAAGTGCCACTTAACTCTACCATATGCTTTGGCCATATCTAGTTTGATGAACATAGATTTCTCCTTAGACATTGTCATAGAGTGAATGGATTCAAAAGCCACAACCACCCCATCCAAAATTTGTCTCCCAGCCACAAAATCCCCTTGCTCCTTCAAGATCAAAGATGGGAGCCAAATTTTGAGCCTCTCAGCAACTAATTTAGTAATAATTTTGTACACCACATTACAAAGAGCAATGGGCCTAAAGAAGTTCAGTCGATTAGATCCTTCATTTTTGTAGAATTCAAGGCTCGAAGCATTTGTTTTCTACCATGAGATTAATGAGCCACTCTCAGCAAATACAATTCAACAACATCCCAAAATTCCTAACAAATTCAATAGGAAACTCATTCGGACCAGGAGCTTTTCCCTTACTCATCCTGAAGATTTAACCTCTTCCAATTTAGACAAAACAATTGAACGAATAAGATATTCATTCATCTCATTGTTGACTAAAGAGGGAATACATGCAAGAATCATATTCTCTTTGTCTTCAGCAAGATGTGAATCTTCAGTAAAGAGAGCATAATGGTACCATCTAGCCTCACGAGACAGTGCCTGTCAAAAAGGAAACTAAATTCCTTCTCAATTAACCAAAGAAGAAATTCAACTCCTATTCCAATGGGCTTGCACCAAATTATGAAAAAAGGTTGTGTTCCTATCACCTTCCTGAAGCCAATCAATTTGAGCCTTTTGCTCCCAAAAAAAATCCTCATGAAGTTCCCACTCATCCAAATCTATCACAACCTGGGACTAAGCTTTGCCTAAATCCTCTGAGAAACCATAATCCCGAATTTGGCAAGTGATAACATCAAGGTGCACTTGAATATTCCTCTTCATAGCATGAAGGTTACCATAGCACAATCTATTCCATCTTTTAAGCTGAAATTTCACAAACTATAATTTCTTAACAAAGGAATACATAGTAGTACCATAAGCAGGACTACCATCTCTCCACCATTGAGCCATTAAGTTGTGAAGGGAAGAATCACAAAGTCACATGAGTTGAAACTTAAAAGGAGGGTTCTTGTGAGCTCTAAAATAAGCTTATGAAAATTTAATTGGCCAATGATTGGAACCCCACCAGTCAAGGATCTCAAAACTTGTAACCAAACTACCACCCACCTAATAGTAGAATACCAAAAATCCATCCAATTGTTCAGAAATAGCTTCCTCTCCACACCATCTATTGGTCGAAGTATAGACCCCATTATATGGTTTGCTATCAATCAAATAAAAGGAGCCCATATTCTCATGAAAGAGAGAACAAGAAGGACCCAACCTAGCCAACACCCCATTTTCTCCTCCAAACTTAACATTGAATTAAAATCACCAGCCAAATCCCAAGGAAAATAAGGAGCACATGATCTAACACACCTTATATGAGACCAAAGAAATGTTTTCCCATGGATATCAATCAAAGCATACACATTAGTATTTAAAATAATCTCCCCAAATTCAAAACTATAGGTTACTACGGAAATAGTTGAATGGCTACAAACCCACCAAAGTGGAACAATCTTTCTTGGGTCCCAAAAAAGAGCCAAACCTCCAAAACTTCCCTAATAACCAATGCATTGACACTAACCAAAACACCAGATATTAGAAACACACTAAAGCATGCTATCAAACGAAAGATTTGTCTTCTAGATATAAAAGATATCCACGGAATGAATTGCAACCAAATCATGAATAACCTTTTGTCTAAGGATGCTATGCAACTCCTTTACATTCCAAGAGAGAATAATCATTGAAGAGATTGGGAAAAGTGAGCATTAATGGGTTTGAATGACCTAGATTCCAAAAACAATTCCCCAACCACTTTAATCTTCTCATGATCCCTCTTACGACCACCTTTAGAAGAAATCTCAAAGGGACCTTTCTTAAGGGGTTGTTTATGCAAACCCAAAGCTTGAGAAGAACCTTTGCCTTTACCAGATTCCAACACCTCCTTAGCCAAGTCTGCCAAAATAATCTAATCATCTAGAACTCGAGAATCACCTGGATTTCTCAAATCAAGACCACTAGGAGGTACCTAAGGATTTTGCAAGCCCTGTGAAGATTCAAAATCTTGAACAATCCCTTCCTCCTGTACATCTACCATACCCATTATAGTATCCCCAAAAGTCACATCAACTGAAATCCCTTCTTCCAAGACTAAAGTTTCCAACACCTTGAATAGGTTGAAGCCCTCATCATTTTGCCTATCCTAATAAGACCATTTCTGTCCCCTCCCTTTAGCCCGATGCATAGCAGGCGTAAAACCATCTTTACCTAAACCACCATCCATCGTAAGGGCTTTTCCTTTATCCCCTTTATCCACATTTGGAGCCATGGAAGGAAGAGAATTACTAGCCCCAACAACTTTATTTATCCCAAGATGAAGATCCTAGAAAAATTTCAAAAGAATCTGGCAAGGGTTTATTTAGATCAATCTCCACACAAATATGAGAAAATATAATTACCTTTTTATCAAGGGCATGTTGGCTATTGTAGTTGGATTCCCAAGCAAAGCAACAGTCCTTTACAAAATATCCTCTCTCCAAAACTCTAGTAGAAGCCATATTAGATGAACCTAAACCTGAACCCCTGAGGGAAGTTATTTAGCCAAATTGAAACACACATGCTAGGGCTTCAAGAATAAACTAACATGATTGTAAAAGTAGGGCCCTCCCTCAAAAACTTGATTCCTATCAACCATGCTGAAAAAACAACTATGAAATAAATATTTGCAACCAAAATAATCTCCATATCACCTTCAACATGCCAAGAATGATGGATCTAGGATTGTAGTGTTGACAGAGGAATATGATTCCCAATAAATTTATAAATTAAAGTATGGTTTCTCAAATAAGAGACATCCTCCATAACCAATTTTGAATAAATGACCAAAACCAAATGATCCCAGCTCCTCGATAGATAAGATAAGATAAGATAAGATAAATTTATCAATTTCCAACGGAAGACCAACAAGGGTCTATGGGACAGGAAACAAATAGCCAAAAAGCAAGAAACCAATGGACCACCAAATAGTGGTCGGGGGAACAACAAAAAGAACAAGGAACCAAACAAGAAGAAGCAAAGAACAAAGAACCACCAAGGCAAGGACTAGGGGTCCTTCCCGAGCGGAAAGAAATCCAACATAAAAGGATAGTGACCGGAGGAATAAGTGTACAGAACCATCGCCATGATCTGCTGGTGGTTTGTCACTGATGAGTAGAAGCACTGCGAGGTCTCACGGATCTATAGTGATCGATGGTGGAGGCACATGAGGGTCGCTTCACACCCCGAGTCGGGGGTGAGGGCGAGAAGAAATCCGTAATGAGCTACTCGGTGACCAGCTTTTGGGGAAATAGAAGCTGCACGGTATGGTCACAGAGCCAAACCGTCTCCCATAAATAGAGTGCCAGACATTTCTGATCAGAGTAGCAAAAGAAGGAAGACAAGGAGCTGCAATCTCTGAATAAGCAATAAAATCTCCCTCTGATCTCGTAGTATATAGGGCAGCGGAAAATGAAATGTGTCTCGGTCTCAATCTCAGACAATGTGCATAAACTACAAATATGATCCTCTCTGTCAATGTGATGATCAGTCTGTGCGCGCAGGCGGTGAGAGCCGACTCTAAAAGATCCCAGCGCGATCCGGAGAGCATGGCACCAACACTGTGATAAATATCTGGGTCGAACGATGATCCCATCCTGGATGTGTAAGAAGTGCTCAACATAAAAAGCCATCCTTGGACGCAAACCCCCACTAGGGTTGGTCTAGGTCGAGATGATGTACTACCTGTAGATGTCAAGTCTAACACGCTCATTCAACTCCTGTCTGGAGGGGAGAAGATGAGCTAGAGTGTTCAAAGAAAATTGGAAGGGGGGTAGGCGATCAATATAAATCCCGATGGAACCCAAAAGGGAAGTGGCCTGAGCATACCAGCAATGAGCTCTAGAGGAGATGTCAGATCTAGCCAACTCAACAAAAGAGCAATAGGTGAGTTAAGAGTATCTACTCTGGCCATCCGAAGAGTCTACGAAGCAACGTAGGCAGTGAAGAAACCAAACCAGGTCGAAGATGGCACCCAACCTAAAGGGATGAGCCTTGAACTCAGCCAGGATGATGTTGTGGGAGGTGGTACGATGACATCTGATGATACGCCGAAGGAGGAGAGTATGTATACGCTCAATAGAGGCCCAGTCAAAATCAAGGAGGGATTGTCCCCAAACAACAGAGCCATAGAGTACAGTAGGCCTAACCAGAGAATCCAAGAGGGATAACTTGGATGAGGTGTCCTGAAAGTGGTGTCTAAAGCACTGTGTCTCAATCAAGGCAAGGGAACCCATCCCTTTGCTGATCCTGGGCTGAATAGCAGGTCTCAAACTGAAGCGAGGACTGGAAAACTTAACCCCGAGGTATGTGTATGTGGAGGCAATCTCGATCTCCTGTCCCTGGAAGTAGAAGTGTAAATGCGAGGTCTGCAAGCAGTTGAAGACCATGACCCGTGTCTTCCCCAGATTAACCACGAGCTGTCTCAAGTCACAAAAGGAGGCCAAGATATCAAGAATTCTCTGGAGACCCTTAGGTGAGGAGGCTAAGAGAATCACGTCATCAACAAAAAGAAGAATGGAAACTAAGACCTGGTGTAAATATAAGCCATCACCAGGAAGAGACGAATCTCTGATGAAACCCTCGAGCTCGTCAATGTAAATGCCAAATAAGGTGGGGGAAAGAGGGCATCCTTGTTTCACCCCAATAGTGCTCTGAATAGGATCTGAGAAATCCCTCTGGGGTCCTAAATCTACCCACAATACGCTCGTAAAGTCTCATAATAGTAGTCAAAAGAATCTCAGATATCCCAACGTCTCTAAGCCTCTAAAAAAGGGCCACCCGAGGGACGGAATCAAATGCCTTACGGAAGTCAATGAAGCAGCAATAGACTTTCGCAGAGCGATAGAAAGCCTCCTCAATGATCACCCGTAGTGTCAAGATGTGGTTCTTGGTCTGATAATCTACACGGAAACCGGCTTGACCTCTAGCCCTGCAGTCCAACCTGTCAAGTTGCGAAGAAAGGATAGTGTTCAATGCCGTGGCAACCATTAACTTTCTTAAGTTTGGGGTCCTCACCCACATAAAATGAGTTTGAAGACCTCATATGTACACACGAAAAAGAGCCACCTTGTGACACAACACCCTAAAATACCAAATTTGAAGAAGCTCGGCGTCCTTCCATGTCTAACAACCAAGACGAAAACCCAAATGCACGAACTCACCGTACAAGTAACAAAAACTCCTCTCTGAAATCTCCTGCCAACAAACAAACCCAAACAAAAATCCAACAAAACACTCTCCAAGGAACACATACCCCACAACAATCAAACACCCTACCCAACTCTGTTTCCAAACTACTCACATAGCAACAAAAAATGAAGGATAGATGCCCAAGGAACTCAACCCTAGTTGCAATGACTATATACCATCACCTCAGTCATAGTGTCTTCCTCGATATTTTCCATTATATTTGTTAAGAGTTAAGAGTTAGAGTTTTTTAATATGACTAATGGTGAAGACTACATGTGGCACAAGTAATATGATTGCACCACAAGTCAACAAATCCCCCTAGATCAAAGATAGATGGGCTTCCATGCATTCATGGTTTGAGTGGCCCATCTCTCACGAGAATTAAGATTTGCATTTGAAACATGTCCCTTACACTTGTAACTTGAATTTCATTGAAGACAAAACATGATCCACTATTGTAAACAACATTTCTACCCTTAGGTAGAAACAAATCTACTGGAGATAGGAGAAGCCACTCCCATGAACTGGAAGAAATAAAAATTCCGATCCAATTTGTGTTTGCCTCTGGATATATTGCTCAAATGTCCACTTGTTTGAATCATTATATCCCGAATCAATTGAAGTAAATCCAAATAATTGTGAAGATACTCGATGAACAACTTCTGAAGGCAATGAAAATGGGATGATATGAATGTTCACACTATCATCAAAGAGGAAATGAATATCCTCAAGTATGTCCTCAATGTCTGCAATGTGTGATTTAATAAATAACTCCACAATATCTAGCAACAAGTCATCCCACAAAGCTGAAATTGGAAGGGAATTATCAACCTTGTTGAATTGAAACAATGGGGGATATGTTGTGAGCCAATACCAAGGTCATCATGAACAATAAAAGATGAAGACTGGGATGGTGTCTCAATGTGAGGAGTGAGATTTGAGATACAAGTTGTTGATCCATTTGAGCATGTAAGATTTGTAATCAATTCAATCATTGAAAGGGTACCACGATCATAGGGTATGAAATCTTAATCTGCAGGAAGAATAATACAATCTATTGCAAGATCCTCTAAAAATGGAGAGATGAGGGTCTCGAAAGATCTCCCAAAGGCGAGTCCAAAGTGTGCGGGGACATTCAATGTGAAATAGAGCACACATAGTGTCATGATCAATACTAGTCAAAATAACTCTTACAACATGCCCATTAATGATCCTCCAAGCTATCCTACCATTCAATGTAGTTGGTGTAGGGGCGAGTCAATAAAATTAAGACAAAAAATTAAGCCAGCTAAGATGTGTCAGGATGCCATGTTGCCAAGACTCATAATTGCCCTTTGTCAGACTGATAACAAAAGGATGAACCAAAAAATCCATGATACCTCCTCAAATGATATTGTCTCCAATTTTTTCAATAATAGAGCTCAATGAGAAGGTATACCGATAGAACAAGAGGGACGAGTAACAACTCAATCAACCCCTAGATAAAACATTGACATGATGTAGGCAATACTAACAAGGTGGTTTAAAGTGTGGCTTATGGATAATTGAGATCAATGTGGTACTAGTTTGAGTGAATCAATCTATTGTGAATATAGTAGGATCTAATTGATAACATGAACAAGGTCTAATTCACCAAAGAAACCATTATTGGAGTCATGATTGCCACCTTGAAAGGCATTCAAGTGTGTAGTCCTAGTCAAACATATTGATACGTCAAAAGGGACTGGTAGCTTATCATGGCAGCATAAACAACCCAAAGGTGACAACAACACTAATAATGATGAAGTTCCTACAAAACAATAAGGATGTTCAAGAGTATATTTTTACATGTAATCAATTTCAGGATCCTCTAAATTAATGGTTAGAGTGACATTTACAAGATTGATTGCTCTTGCATTACCCTTACACTTGTAAAACATGGACTTTTAAGTAGAGATTTAGGGAGCATCGTTTTAATATTCAACAAGGTTGTACTAAAAGCTTAGTTTAAGAAAATCATTTCTAGTCTTCTTCACATGAGATATCAATTGCCAATACAAGGCTTCTAGGTTTTAGATAACAATTTATGAAGAAAGTAAGAGAAATATTGAGTTGAAAGTATCCAACTGTAGAGAGGATAATGGATGTATGTTTGGAAGCTAGTATTGTGATAATTTATTCATGTTTACAAATATTAAATTGTTCGAAGCACAAATTTAATGCTTTTATGGTCGCTTAATCTTATTAACTGGAGTAATATGTACTTGAGAAACTCTTGTTTGCAATCTTATTATTAATCTTAATGATGACCACACAGAATGGTTTGAAACTTTAATCTGAAAATTATTGTTTCTTTCTATCATTGGGATAATATCCAGTGAAAAATAGGGACGTGTCCCCGCCTAAACCCCCGAGTTCCTCGTACATGGACATCCCGGGAATAGGGTGACGAGGACGAGGCATCCCCCCACCACCGCTCAACCTCCACCAGAACGCGAGGACATGCATGAGTCCCTAGGATGTCTTGGGGCTGGCCATGAGTCCCCTAAGCATCTTGGGGACGCCTAGAAGTCCCCTAGCAATCTCGGGGACTTCTGAAAGTCTCCTATACCAAGACATTTAAAAAGTTTTATCTTTTTTAAATATTTTTTTTAATATTTGCAAACAAATCAGATATATACATATAGTTTTGGCTGATTGAAGGATATTTTTAGAACATTTGCAAACATAATATATGCTATTTATGAGGGTTTTTACTTTGTAGCTGCTATTGCATACATTATTGCTAGTTATGTTGGCTACCCTAAATAAAAATCAGAACTCGGGTTTCTATGTTGGTGTTTCCATGTTTGCAATGCATGTGGTGCTGCTATCATATTTTTGATATAATATAAATCTTCCATTTGTCGGTTAGACAATTTTATTTAGTATTCTAATTTCTAATAGTAATTAGTAATCCGATATTCAATGTTCAAAACTTCAATGTTCAAGTATACTATAGTCTGTATTTAGTATTTGACATTTGCAATTTACTATTTCACTTCTTTTACTGTTATACATCTTTTCATAACTAGCGTTTCAAGTATTATATGTATAGTATATACAGCCCCCCTCTCCCCCCATTGAGTAAATAAATAAAAACCACAAAATTACACCATCCATTGGAATGATGGATATAT
>MU226413.1:2416366-2441199 GCA_018584345.1 Thuja plicata
CCCCCCTCCCACCCCCACCTGATTTATGGAGATATATTCTAAAGAATAGGAGCATAGAAGGGATAACCACTTTGGCAGAGGACACAGTGAGGATGGAGATTGGGATCAAGGAGGACCTTGACCTGGAGGAAGGGGAAGTCAGTAGAGAACATAGAAGTTCCTGTAATACTGAGGATGATAAATTTATCTTTATCTCAGACTCAAATAAGAAGAAGAAGGATAGTAAGGTGGATAAGAAGTCCCCACTGGAAGCCCCAAGTGGGAGCAGTCTCAAGAAGAAGAGAGGAAGACCTCCTCTGCTAAATGGCAACCCTAAGCCATTCAAGCACCCTAAAAATGACATACCCCAATGCTTTAAGAGTTTTAAGACTCCCATGGACACGGGTAAATAATTCCCATGTCTATAAATTGTACATCATGGAACGTTAGAGGAATAGAACCATTTGATAATAAATATGTAGTCAAAAGATTTTTACAGTCACATAAGGAAGTTGACATCCTCATACTCCAAGAAGTTAAGGCAGTTGGATTTACTCTAGATATTGCATTGAAGTGTATTTGGAAGGATGCTACTACATTTTCCACTAAACATTAGAAAGGTAAAGGAGGAACCTCTATATTAGTTGGAACCAAGTGGAGGAAGTTGAACCAAGGATGGGGGACATCTCCTTGTAATAGAGAAGTATGGGTCTCATTTAAAACTGGAGAAAAAACCCTTGGAATATGCTTTGTATATGCCCCTAATGACCACCATGAGAGGATTGACCTATGGAAATGGATCTCAGATTTGGATAATATACCCTGGATCCTAGCAGGTGACTTTAACATGATAGAGATATCCCAAGACAAAAGTGGAGGGCAGAGGTTTGAATGGAAAGGTAATGAGATGGTTTTTTGGAATAAGATGATCTCTAAGATGAATCTCTTTGACCCCTTGGCTGAGAAGAAAAGTGACTCGGAAGGAGTATGGTTTACCTGGTCTAATTTTTAGAGAGGTGATAGGAGGATATATTCTAGATTAGACAAAATTTACTTGAACAAATAGATCTTTAGCTGCCCACCTATCATAGGAAATAACTATGTTAAGATCATCCTCTACACCCTCCCAGACCACCACCCTATTTTCTCTTGCATCCACCTTATTCCCTCCCAAGATGCCCCACACCCTAGTAGAGAAGGGTTTGCACTTAAGTCTTCTCTCCTCAAAGATGAAGTAGTCCAAGCTGCTATTAATATTATAGCCTGGTACAATGAAGACGTATCCCAACACAATTCTGAAGTGGACAGATGGAATCTTACGACACTGTCTTGGCAAAAGATGCTCAAAACTATTGGGAAGAAGAAAGCCAAAGATTCTAGAGGAAATGAATTCAAACTTGTTGGAGATCTATAGGAGGCTAAGATTCAGATTCAAAGAAACCCCTCAGACCTGGGACTTTTGGATACGATGATAGATTGCAGAGACTCCCTTAGGAAGCTCCAAATCATTAAAACCAAAGGAGCTAGGGTAAGAGCCAAAATTAAATGGCTCAATCTGGGGGATAGAGGATCTAAATTCTTCTTCCAAACCCTTAGGAAGAGGGAGGAAAGAGATATGATTACCTGTATCGTTGACCAAGGTAAAACTATCACAGCCTAGGAAGGAATCCTGGATACCTTCTCCAACTTCTATAGCAGACTGTTCACCACTGAAGATAATGGGTCAATGGACTTGGCTATGCAGAAGATTAAAGACATTATCCCTAAGAAAGTATTAGAGGAAGATGCTAATATTATTGGGAAAGATCTTTCAGTACAAGAAATCAAGAATGTCATCTTGAGTATGGCTAATGAAAAAGCACCTATCCTAGATGGGCTTACGGTTGAATTCTATGAGACTAATATTGGATGGGTAAGTATCGGTCTTTACAAAGTATTCTAGGAGGCCATTTCTATAGGAACTCTTAGCTTTGCATTGAATGTTGGCTTATTAAAATTGATTCCCAAAGATGGTGATAGAATCCTAATCAAGAATTGAAGACCTATCATCCTACTAAATGTGGGGTACAAGATCTTGTCCAAATCCCTCTCCCTTTTGATTGCCAAAATCCTCCCTAAGGTGATCAACAAGACCCAAATAGTCTTTTTCAAGGGTAGATATATCCTAGAAAATTTGGTTACTTGCTAGGAAGCTATGGATTGGTCCAAATCTTCAGGCTGAAAAAGTGTTATGCTTCTAATAAACTATGAAAAATCCTATGACCGTATTGAATGGAATTTTATCCTAGCTAATGCTGGAAAGGTTGGGCTTCCCTCCATAATTTTGAAAAATGGTCTCCACCTTACTAAAAGGTGCTATGGAAGAAGTAGAGGTTAATGGCTTCAGATCTCAGTTCTTTAAACTCACTAGATCCATCAGGCAAGGATGTCCTCTTGCTCCTTCCCTATTTTTCATTGTTGCAGACTCCCTCCACTTCCTTTTTAGGGATGACACCCTATCTCCCCAAGTAAAAGGCATCTCCCTCCCCAATGGCCAAGAGGTATCCAACATCCAATTTGCAGACAATACAACCATCCTCCTAAGAATAGAGGAGAATAATATGGGATACCTAATGCAGAAATTAGACCTATTTTTCCTAGCCTCAGGAAGCAAAATCTCTATCTCTAAATCCATTATGCTAGGATGGGAGATCAATCCTCCAACATGGTGGAGAAAATATGACCTGGAATGGAGAGGATCTACCCATATTGTGAGGTACCTTGGGATTCCATTTTTTGTGGATTCAAGTATCAATGAAATGTGGTGATGGGCAAGAGATATGATCCTCTCCAAACTCAATAAATGAGACAACAACCTCCTCTCCTTCTCGAGAAGAGTCCAAGTCTGCCAGAAGATACTATCATCCTACTCCATATACTTCTCATCCTCATGGCTCTTTAACCAAAACCATTTCAGTTCTATTCAAAAAATTATCAAAGATTTCCCATGGTCAGATGGGAGAGGAAATAAGAAGACTCATGTTGTTTCCTAGGAATGGTGCACCAAGGCAAAGGCCTGGGGAGGTCTTGGTTTAAAATACCTTAGGAAACAAGGTATATCATTAGCAGCTAAGCGGATTTCCAAGGCCTCCTCTGAGGATGAGCCTTGGAAAATTTTGATCAGGAACAATATTTATAGGGCTCACTCCTGTAAATCCAAATCCTGGACCCTCCTAAGCTATGCTGACCATCTTAACTTAGATAGTAATATTGTTGTGCAAGGGCATAATGTCTTCAAATCTGTTTGGAAGAGCTGGAAATTTGTTAGAGATTTCCTCTGCAACACTTCTCCCATAGAAAGTGGTGGTAAGATATGCGACTCTAGATCCATATGGTGGAGCCTTAAACATAAAGACAAAACTCTCGCCCTTCTACAAGGTTGTTCAGTAAAAGGTTGGGCAGTGAAAGGAATATGTCAGTTTCATGATGTGTTTCAGGGAGATAATTTAGACACATGGGAGAATTTGAAAGTAAAATTTGGCCTACCCATGTCCCAAAGTATAACCCACACCATCCTTTTTTCTACTCTTAGCAATCTGGGACCCATTAATGGATGTTGCTCACCTGATAACTGCTCCACCATGTTTACCTGGCCGGATGAGACCCCTCTCCACCAAGTTAAGGCCAAATATTTATACCACCTTCTCACCCAGAACTCGGATATCCTCACCCATGCTAACTCCATACGGCACCTTGAGGCCTCCTCTGCAGATTGGAACAAATACTTTACCTCTATCTGGACCAGACCCATTGAACCCAAAATCATATGTTTCCTATGGCGCCTTCTTCTACATAAACTCCCTTTCAAAATTCATGGGGGGAACCTATTTTATGCAATGTTTGTAAACAAATTGAATCTGTATTGCATGTTTTCTTTGAATGCCTCTTTGATACTAAAATTTGGAAGATGTTTGGCCTCACATAAAAATCTCATTTTGATAGTCTTAATGTCATATATGGGAGCATTAATGGCAGAAAATTTTGCAATGTCTTTTGGTCTATTTTGTTTTCTATTATATTGTGGGTTATTTGGAAGGCTCGCAATAATGATGTTTTAGCAGGGAAGAGAAGGAATATTACCAAGTCTCTAAGGATACTCATCTACTCTGATGTTTCCATGCAAGTAATAGCTGTTATAAAGATGAAAGAGAGTAAATTCCTCCAGGTTTTGAGGGAAGGTGAGACCACAATCAAAAAAATGGATATAGCACATGGTTACACAACCATGAAACCAAGACCCCTTTTTGACAATAAGCTCGTAGAGTTCATCGATATGGTAAAGCAATCTGGCTTACCTACAAGTGACAGGACAATAGAGAACACAACAAGCTTCCCAACCTTTGGGATCATTGGATACAATGTTGTATCCCTAGACTCCAATGAATCAGATAAAGATCATGATGTTCCTTCTGATTAGGATAGTTTCTAGAGTCTATAGATAAAAAATCTTTAAGGTACTCTTAGCAATGTTGATAACTATAATATTTTGAGCCTTTTTTGATATGGCTATGGCTATGCCCAGCCCCCGTGTAACTACTTTGTTAAGACTTAAAATCTGATGTAACTGATGTAACTTTTTGACCTACTGATATGTAATAGAAAAAAATAATGTGTACAACACATTTTCCAACAGTCTCCCAACTCTATGCATTGCATAAGAGGACAACCATGAAAGCATCTAATTGCTAATGGGATACATCTCCATTAGTACTACACCACACACACTTTTTTTTCTCACTAGCATCATCAAAGAAAGTATGATATTAAATCAAGTGTTCACCTTTTCAATCATTAACCTCTCATCCTCTAACTTATTATGAACAAAATGAAAATATTCATCAATATTCTTCTTCTATATAAAATTTGGGTACTTAGTCAAATTGATAGATCTCTAACTATCATACTCAATCTACAATGACTCTCTCTTGATGTTAAAATATAAACATAATTTTAGAAGCCAAATTACTTCCTTTCAACCATGAGAAGATTCTACTTTATTATTGTAGTAGAAATAGAAACTACACCTTACCTCTTTCTCATCCAAATAATTAGTATGTCTCCTATTATTATTATCACTTCTTCCATTTGTGTAAAAAATCACTAAATATCCACTATTTTACGTTGATATTATTGTGCCTTACACACATGCCCCATTGAGGACCTCCTTTCTCTTATTTTTTTAATTTGGTTTCTCTATTAGTTTATTTTGAGTTTATTTTTGGCTTTCACCTTTTCGTTATGTTTTAGTTTAGTATTTTCCCTCTTGTAAGACTTCCATAATTTTTCATCTTAGCATGATAGTAAAGCAATCCCTAAAACTTTGACATTTCTTGTATATTGGATTGTTGTAGGTTTGATCAACCACCTTTGTTAGAATTTTAGAGTTAACCACATTGTGACGCAAGGAGGCTGGGAAGACCAGGGCCCAAGTCACTCCCAGCTATCCAAACCAACTTGCAGAACAACTCAGAAGCAAAAATACAGAAAGGGAGAGAAGAAACAACAAAACTTTATATTATTTCATCAAACATCATACATGTTGAGGTGTAAGGCCTTCCCGGTTTCATCCATATACATTCAGATATTTGACAGAATAATATTCATACATGCGAGGTCATAGACCTGTGATCCAAATCTTCTAACACCTAATCTTCCATTCCAAATTGATTCCTTAATCTAAGAACATAAAACCAAATACATACAAGAGTCCACCAAAGAGGTCAACACTCAGTTCCTAAAGATCCAACATAGGGAAAAACAAAGACCTAGATTTAGGTCCACACACATCCCAATGAGAGATCCCAACATTAATTACACTACAGAAATCAAATGCAGAAGTCAGGCAAAAGATCCAACATCAAAATACATAACTCGGTAAGAAAGCCAACTGAGCATAGAGACCAGTCGGTGAAAACCTACCGAGTAGTCAAAACGAACACTGAGACCCGTCGGTAAAGCACGCCACCTAGTAGTAAAAATAATCATCGAGAACCATTGGTAAAGCATGATACAAACAAGTAACCCAGCTTGAGTGGAGAACAAACAAGTCTTCAACCGAGCGAAGAAAAGTAGTTATCGAGCAGTCTCCAACAAGCTACTGAACCAAAACAAACATACTTTTGGTTGATACAGGATTTCCAAGAACCCAAGATGCTCCTGCATCAGACACCTAGGGTTAAAAGAAATGATTCTCTGAATCATGAGTCAGGTACAACCTAAAATGAATCCAAATTAGATTGATAAATCCAAGATGAGTCCTCAATCAATCTGTTCTTCTATTTTACCAGATATTCAATGTAATCCCTTCCTCTTGTACTTCTGCCAACTCTCTATTTCAAAATCTACTCAACTTCCTCTATCTATTTCTTAGGATAATCACTCTATACTGTCACTTGTTCATTAGGTTCATGATACTCATACAAATCTAAAATATTGAATATAGGTGATATATCCATGTCAGCAGGTAATTCTACTTCATAATCATTTCCACTGTCAAATATTCTAAATATTTTTTGAGGACCAAATTTATTCATTTTCAATTTACCATATGATCCAATAGGAAATCTACCTTTCTTCAAATGAACCATAATTGCATCACCAACTTCAAAAATTTTATGTCTCCTTGATCTATATGCATTGTCCTTTTATTTATGATTACTTTGCTCCAACTTATGTTTCACTTCCTTATCCAATTTCTTCATAAACTCAACAAATATCTCTCCTTCATCACTCCTCTTCTCTTCTCTAGCAATATCTCTAAAGTCTGATATACCTCTCAGTTGTGTGCCATTAACAATCTCAAAAGGTGTCTTTCCAATGCTTCTATTTACTGAATTATTATATGCAAACTCTTCTTGTGCCAATATCAAATCGCAATTACTCGGTGTGTCTCTAACTAAGCATCTTAACAAGTTACCCAAACTTCAATTTACAACCTTTGTTTCTCCATCAGCCTGTGGATGAAATGTAGAACTATACTTCAACTTGGTGTCCAACTTCTTCCATAGTGTTTTTCAAAAATAGCTGACAAACTTATTTTCTTGGTCAGAGATGATACTCCTCAGTAATCCATGCAATTCAACAATCTCCTTAAACAAAATATCCGATATATGTACTGCATCTGATGTTTTTCTACATGGTATGAAATGTGTCATCTTAGAGAATCTATCCACAACCAGAAATATGGAATCATTACCTCTTTTTGTCCTCGGTAAGCCAAGAACAAAATCCATGCTGATATCACTCAGTTTTCTCAGGAACAAAAATCGGTTTATACAATCCAATATTCTGACTTACTCCTTTTGCAACTTGAAAAACTCCACAAATTTTCACAAATTTTTGAACATCCTTATACAAATAAGACCAAAAATACCTTTCTTTAAGTAAACTTAATGTTTTATCAATACCAAAGTGTCCAGCCAAACCTCTACTATGTTTTTCCTTTATCAAATTAGTTCTCATTGATCCTGTCGGTATGCACAACTGAATACCTTTGAACACCATATATTATTGAATGAAATAGTCTTCATAATTAATAGGTTGATTAGGAATAGGTGCTCTGCACACTCTCCACTGCTCAAAAAAATCAGGATCATTTTCATACAAATGCTTCATGTCATCAAAACCAAGAACCTTAATTCTCATTTCAGTCAACAAAGATCTTCTTCTACTCAATGCATCAACAACTTGGTTAGAAACTCCAATCTTATGCTTTATCACAAATGTGAAACTCTACAAATACTCTACCCATTTCATATGTCTCTGGTTCAACTTACTCTAACTACCCAAATATTGTAAAGCCTTATGATCAGTATATAACACAGATTCATTCGACATCAAATAATGTCTCCATTTCTTCAGAGCTTGAACAATAGCATAGAATTATTGATCATAGAAAAAATATTTCCTTTTAGCATCATTCAAATTTTCACTACAGAAAGTAATGGGTTTACCTTCTTGAGTCAACACAGCTCCTATTGCACTTCCACTTGCATCACATTCAACTTGAAATACCTTATTGAAATAAGGTAAGGCTAATATAGGAAATTCAACAACCTTCTGCTTCAAAGTCTCAAAACTCTTATCAACTCCATGTGTCCATTTGGATTCTCTTTTGTCTCCTCTCATTGTCTCAGTCAGAGCATTACAAATAGAACTAAAATTTCTAATAAACTTCCTGTAAAAACTTGCCAATCCATGAAATGATCTTATCTCACTGACATTCTCAGGTGTATGCCAACTAAGTATAGCTTCAACCTTCTCAGGATCCATCTTCAAACCGTCTGCTGAAATCGCAAAACCTAAATACACAAGTTCCTCTTTCACAAAGGAACACTTTTTCAAATTTATCAACAACTTTTCCTCTTTCAATCTCTGCCATACTTGTCTTATATGCATCAAATTCTCTTCTCTAGTCTTACTAAATATCAGAATATCATCCAAGTATATAATCACACATTTATTCAATGATTTATCCAAAACCTTATTCATTAACCTCATAAATGTACTCGGTGCATTAGTTAAACCAAAGGGCATAACCAACCACTCATACAAACCTTCTTTTGTCTTGAAACAAGTCTTCCATTCATAACCTTCTCTGATTATGATATGATGATATCCACTCTTCAAATCAATTTTGGTAAAATATTTTGCTCCACTCAAGTAATCCATTATATCGTCCATCCTTGGTATAGGAAACCTATACTTAACTGTGATCTTATTAATTTCTCTTGAATCAGTGCACATTCTCCATTCTCTATTCTTCTTAGGTGCGAATACAACTGGTACTGCACTTGGACTCAAACCTTCTTTGATTAAACCCTTGTTCAACAACTCATGAACTTGTCAGTTGAGTTCTTCATTCTCGGCCGGTGTCAATCAATGTGGTGCCCTGTTTGGTAAACTAGCTCAAGGAATCAGATCCATACAATGACTATTATCTCTCATCAGTGGAAAACCTTTAGGTACATTATCTAAAATGATCTCCTTATACTCGATGAGCAATTTCTCAACTTCTTCATGAACTTTATCTTCTCTGTTCTTACTCGATTTGTTAGGAATCAAAGCATAACAGATGTCATTCCTTTTCAAATCCTTAAAAAACTGTCTACATTCCATCAAACAAACTTTCACAATGTACATATCTCACCAACAGATTCTTCAACCAAAGGTAAAAATATTTGCTTCTTACCATCAACCCAAATAGTATTGTAGACGTCTAAAATCGTCCTTATATTAATTTAATTAATATTCCCATAGCATTATAATTAATTTTAATTAATTAATTAATTAATTATATTCTTCTATTTATTTAATTAAATACGATTCACTTCCTTTAGTATTTTAATTAAATTTAAATACTATCCCCTTTAATGTATTAAATCTTATTTATATACATTACCCCCCATTAACCCCTTTTAAATAAATTTTTAATTTATTTATTCCTCCACGTGACTTAATTCTACTCAACTATAATTAATCTAAATTTAATTTGGATTAAGCTAATTTGAACCTAGATCCTACCCTACCTCACATCACTCTTACCAAATAAACATGTTCACTAATTAACTAAGGTTAATTAGGCTAATTTCTTGATTCCTACACAAATTAGTCATAATTATTTGCTTACACGTGTGAGCAAATTTTCAAAAATTCACTTTTCCAAATAATCCTAATTTGGTGCCAGCAGGGTTTCTTACAAACATGATGACATCTTCTTACACTTTCTAAAAGTGTTTCATTGGACCAAAACTCTTACACCTCTTACAAGATCCTTCACATGTGTACTTTAAGTACACCTTGACCCATCACATCAAAAGTTGCTCACACATGTGTGAGCAAAGTGGGCCTCTGTGGTGCCACATGAGCTCCACCTCATCCAAGCTCTCTCTCTCCTCCAAAAACTCTATAAATAGAGGCCATTGTCAAGAGCAAACCATCTCTCATTTATGCATTGTTATCATGCTAATTTAGTGCTAGAATTTTATAGTGCATTTCATGTTCATATTCTTAGATAATCTAGAAATCACATCTTAGGTAATCATGGTGAATGAATCTAGTTCTAGTTTCATTTGATCTTGCATAGCATTTTAGTATAGTTTACATCTTCATTCTCATCATTTGGTGAATGACTTGAGACAAGTTCTTCATACTTGTTCTCAAGCTCTTCATTATCCATTAGCTTGCATTTTAGCTTCCATCCATCAATCTAGTGGGATCTTAATATTGTGTTGGGAGAGCACACCCACAAATATCTCTAAGAGAAAATTAACAAGGCTTGGGTGCACTTGTTTGTCTCATCAGAGGTTGTGGTGTAAACCCATTTGTTCATGCTTTCATTTGAATATGCTAACATGTTTATGATTTCTAATGACTAACCTTTGTTGTTTGCATGTTTGAGTGATTATGTTTGACAGGTAGGTTTTATCACATACATTTTGGCACGCCTGGTGGGACCCACGTCCCTATTTTCTAACAATTTTCATATATTTTTTGTAGTTTTGGAAAAAATTTACAAAGAGCCGTCTACGCCCTAATTCTGACGTCTGCATTTCCAGAATGCTATCTGCATAGATTGTCATCTATGCTTCTTGGTCGTCTACGCAACACACAGACAGCTGTCTCCGCCTGTTTTAAAACAAACTTGTAGTAACATTGTTTCAAACTATTTTTCATCAGATTTTAAGCTTTTTAACTCTCAGGTTTCTGACAAAGTGATGTTTTTAAGAGTTAGATGCTACTGAAATTGATGAAAAATTTAATATTTATGTACACTGAGTCTTTTTTATAATAGAATCTGACTGTTTTCTTATTCAGTCTTCTGTGCAGGTAAATCTTCGTCTGTGCAGATTACTGTCTATGCAGATCATCGTCTGCGCAGATCGCCGGCTACGCGATTTTCCTGTGAGTTATCACTTTTTGCAACATTTCATAGTTGAAGGTTCTAAAAACTATTAACAGTTTTCCATCCAGGTTTCCGTAGGTTTTTAACTGATTTTTGAAAATGAACTTGTATGTTTAAACATTATTCTTTGAATGAATGTTGTTTTAAAAAGAAACCAACCATATACAATCTTGAATTCCTAAGGGAATAAACCTCACAAATCTTGAATGACTTAAAGAAAATAAACACACTTTTTTACAAGCTTTCCTTATTAATGTGTGGGAAGTGAACTGAACTTGCATGCCTAATCACACTATTGTGTCTTTTGCTTAAGTAGAAAACACATAGTTGCTTTAATTAGGTTAAATTTGGAAATGAACTCTTCTTGGTGTGTTTGAAGAATTATTTCTCAATACTTCTTTTGAACTATTTTTTCATTAGATAGATCCCTTAGATTACATGATGTTATGATTAAACTATAGCTGTATCCTCTCCCCTTGCCTTCATAGAACTTGGGTGAAGAGAAAGCTTAGATTAATCTAGCTTCTAGAGAGGCCTGTCTAGAGGGTGTGCTTCCCCTTTAGAGGACGACCTCAAACTATTAAATCCTTTCGGCTGGTATAGAAAGAAGGTTTGACCCAAAGGTATGCTTTATCCCTTCAAGCTCAGGTGGGTCATGTTCAATGGTAGTCCATACTAAGTGAATATCCTCAGCATATTGGCATGGTTGAACTAGAGACTTAAGTGTCTCACACCGTACAAACCGATTTCAAGGATGCCATGAATCTTATTAGCAACTATAAATTAGTAGCCTACCTGATTCTCCTCTAAATGGTGACTTATTATAGTGCAAGGGGAGGGAAGATTCTACCCCCAAGATTCCCATCATATGTGTCCCAGGGTATTGTGTTGCGAAAGATCTTTATAGCACGAAAACAATACCTGGAAAAAGGAAAAAACATGGGCGCCCTTTCGAGGGTGACATTGTTGTTTGAGATGAAGGACTACCAAGCAATGGGCCTATAATATTTCATGCAAATCCAACTCCCTAAGGTAGCTACTATTTGTACTGTCTTCATTGTGATAAACCAAGTAAACATAAGTGGCTTGAAAGAGTCACTTGAACATACACAAAAAAAATATTGCAATTGTATCAAAGTTCCCCAAAATCATATTTTATTATATCCCTCAAGGTTTCTTTGTCCCTTGGTAGATTGTTTTAAGACACATGCTGGTTCTTTTTCTGGTTTGAGTATGCTGAAATTAGTTCTTGCCATCAAAAAAATCTATCAAAAATCAAACTGAAGCCTAGAACCTCAAAACACTGCCTTGACAATAGTCAGTCGTCTTCACCCTAGAGTCACCATCTATACAGATCAGTGTCTACATAGATCACCATCTGTGCATATCACCGGCTATGTCTGAGACTACCATCTATGATTGAAAACAGTGAGCTCCAAAATCTATTGAGTTATTCAAAATTTGGTCTTCTGTGGGACCCTGAAACCATTTGTTCTAAATCATTCATTCTTTCATTCAAAACTAGATTTTTCATATGACATGACCGGTTCCAAGAAACATAAGAAGGTTAAGCTTCCAACACCTCTGGTCTATTGAAAATAAAAAGAAACCACTCGCAAATCCAAAGAATACCAACACATTTCCATGTCAATTAAGCAAGAAATTGAGTATTATGAGAAGATTGACAAAATCATGTACAACAACAAAATTTGAAATTTCATGGCCAAGTATCCTATCAACCGTGCCTTTTTTAACCCTTGGGAAATATGATTAGACAACCCTCTTGTTTCTAAAGATCAATTCTTTAATTATTCCATCATCATCAAGCATCATTCCTTCTCTTGGAGCATTAGATCAAATCTCTTCACATCAAATCAAATCAATCCTTTTAGGTTGAAAGACCTTAATCAAATTATTACAAACCTTCATCCTCAAAATAAACACAACATTTCTTGTAGACCATCAGTCCGTCTCAAGTGATTTAAATCCCTTAGTGATGTCCCTTTTTTCTTGAGATCACAAGTCGATCTTCAAGTAGAACAGGTATCACTTAATCCTTTTGTGTTTGTATCATCATAAGGTCTTGTCATGCTTAGGTTTTGTTCCAAAAACCTTTAAATCAATCATCAATCAAATCCAATCAAATCAAATCAAATCAAATCAAGAATCAGATCTTTGCTCCATTCATTTTCATCTCTCAATCTTACATCTTCTTGTCTTCCATCCTTCTAAGTCTGCCATTGTATGGTAGTCACTCGATCCCAAGCTAGAAACATGAGGCATGCAACACTCAACACCGCTACCTATGAGGAGAATCCCTTTTCCCGTCAATACTTTCAAGCACTGAAGTACAAGCTGAGGAAGTTCCCAAAGAAACTGAGTTAGTGGAACAAGAAGAAAGACCTACCCAAGTGATTGACTTCCTTAGCAATCCATACAACTTAGAAATTGTTGAGAAGGCCATTACTCAAAATAGCGGTGAAATATTCTTGAATCTTATTTGAAATGGCGTCACAGTGCCCACTGATTTTGATGAAAAACTCCTTACCTGAAACATCACCAAAGCTGCCGCTGCCACTACTACAACCATGGCTTCTACTTCAAATGCAACATCATCACGTGATACTGGTAAAGGAGCTATTAGTGAACCTTCTGCATCAATACCTACATCAACACCTCAATTGACACAAGAACAAATTCAATAGATCCTAAGTATCTTGCCAAACATTACTGCACACAATAGCACGCAGGCAATGAAAAATACTACTCAAGGAGCAATTTCTAATGTCAACATCATAGGGTAGATCTCCATGCCTTTTCCTACATCATCTCTGTTTCAAATGACAGGTATGAAGACATCCACAACCAACACATCTATAGCTTATTAATATATACCTCCTCCTACTGTTGGTATGACCTCCACGAGGTTTTCAGCTACATAATTTGGAGGAGGCAGATCTTATGTGTCACCATTTTCCCCGCAGAATGCTCTAGATTTAGCCCAAAAATTTAATGAACTCAAAAACCTTGTGAATGGTTTACAAAATGGGGGCAAAAATAAGTTATCTTTCGAAGAGATTTGTCCCTATCCATTTGACAAGTCTATCACAATGCAACCATTCCCACCAAACTTTGAGATGCCTAAATTTGAGAAATACAAAGGTGAAACATGTCCTCTACACCATCTCAAATAATTTTACATCGCATGTCAAGAAGTTACCTATAATGAGAATTACCTAAAGAGACTCCTCACTAGGAGTCTTGGAGGTGTAGCTTTGGAATGGTTCATGGCCCTTCCTTATGGATCAATCTCTACCTTCTCTGATCTCGTAGAGAAGTTTGTTGGAAAATATTCATATAACATTGAGCATCAAGCAACACTCAACGATTTGTACAATACTAAACAAAAGAATGGAGAAACCTTTGCTAGTTTCTTACAATGATGGAGACATATTGCAAATCGCATGCCATGGAAAATACCTGATAGTCACCTAATTGACATCTTCACAAAGAATTTGATCTCTGAGATGTCCTTCCAAATGAAAATAGCTTCACCTGACACCTTTGAATCCCTTGTCAAGAAGGGAAAATATATTGAAGATGGCCTTTTGTAAAGAGGTAGCATCAAACATTATACTCCTAATAATGATAAACCAAAATTATAGAGTAAAAACAAAGGAGTTGTCAATGATGGAGTGACTGATGCCAAACATGTTCAAACTGTTCAAGCATCCAACAATAACAATCAAAACAATCACAACACCAATCAGAATCAAAATTAGAATCGCAATAACAATCAAAATCAGAATCAGAACAATCAGAATCAGTATCAAAACAACAATCAACAACAACCACACAATCAGTCATAATTGTTTCCTTGTACCAACTACAACAACAATAACAATGACAATCGGCAACGATGACAATTCACAGCATTGACAGAACCCCTAGGCATGATCTTTAAACAACTTGTGGATCGAGGAATGATAATCTATCCAAATACTCAGCCTTTCGATGAGAATCAACCCAAGCCTGTTTGGTATAGAGATAATCAATATTGTGATTATCATCGCATCAAATGACATGACACCAAGAAATGCATGAAGCTTAGACACTTTGTGCAAGATCTCATTGAGGATGGAAAAATTAAAGTTGAAGCTCAGAATGCATCCTCATCTAATGCGAAACTTAAAGTATATAATTAGCCCTTCCCACCACACAATCAAAATAATGCATCCAACGCAATCCCATATGATTACTCTACCAATACTATTTTAGGCAATTATCGAACATGTGACAATCTAAAAGAAGATGATATCTTTGGGTTTGATGCTCTTTTTGGCCGCATTGAAGAAGCAAACACACATGTTAACACCATAATCCTCAAAGATGCTGATTGTAATGCTACCACACGTAGACCTAGAGTCATTGTCCAAGCTGCTGATAAACCTTCTACATTTGTAAATCCACTAGCTGCACCGTCTATCGTTGCTCAACCTGCCTCACGCTATGACCTATTGGCTCAATTAGGAAAGACACCTACATAGATATCCATTCTAGAGCTCCTACCAACCTCACCAATTCACAAATAAATCCTTGAAAATGCTCTAAATGAATCCCGCATCCCTAAGAATATCAATGTTGCACAATTCCAAGCTATGATAGGGAGCTTAGGCACACAAGAACATCTCATCTTCACCGATAAGGACTTTTGTGTTCCCGACCTTCATCATAATAAGTCCCTCCATATCAAAGCCAAAATCCAATCCACAAAAATAAAATGAGTCCTTATAGATGCTGGATCTAGCTTGAATTTGTGCACATTGAAGATGATTTGTAACATCGATATTTCTGATTACCTCTTGGATGTAGACAAATGAATCACGATAAAGGCCTATGATGATTGAGAGCAAGAAAGCAATGGTTTGATCACACTACCCTTACAAGTGGGCCCAACCTTGATTGAAACTATTTTCCATGTGCTGGATCTAGATCTACCTTACAATATCTTGCTGGGATGACCCTGGATACACGCTATCAAAGGTGTACCCTCTACTTATCATCAATGTCTAAATTTCCCACATCACAGTAGAGAATTCGCAATTCCTAGAGATCCTGAGCCCTTTCAATACTGCAAGAGATTGGAAGGCAAACAATCTAACTACTGTTCGTTGAATGAGTTTGGCTGACACTTCAATCAAGAAACCCCTATTTCAAACACTCCCTCAATTCCATAAAAGACATTAGAAATGCCAATGGATCAATATAAAGGAAAGGAAAAGGTTATTGAAGACAAAGTCTTTGGATCTAATGCAAAGGCCACCTTTACAGATCAAGGCATGGGAGAATATAAATTTTAAAGTGCTTTATGCATCGGGCAACTCCCTTTGTCTCCCAAGTCCTATGGAAGATCATCACCATTACTCCCCTCTAAAGACAAAGTGCTCATGCATTTCAAAACAACCACTTTTGAACATTGGGGGTCCTTATCAGATGAACACATGGAATACAATGTCCTTGATTGGCTCTACATCGATGAAGAAGAAAAACCTGTGACCTTCCCCAAAGAAAAATATCCCAAGGTTACCCCCATTGTTGAAAGCATGGGGTATCATGGTACTAGTCTTGGAGCTAATGAAATGGGTAAGAAGAATATTATAACAGCCAATGGATATCCTAAAGGACATGGATTTGGATCCATAGATACCAAGACCAACTTCGCTAACAATTACTATTTAGCTACCTCAGATTAAGACACTGAGGAAGAGTTCTTCAAAATTCCTTTCCACTATGTTGAAGATGACCTTGATGAACTTAACCATGTCTTCACTATCACCCAAGCTGACCTTTCATCCCCTTGTCTTCCCCTCACAAACCCTAAATTAATTGACTGGGATCAACGAGACTCATCACCAGCTTTGGAGGTTTGTGATTTGGATAAGGCAGTTTTATCCCTCTTTGGACTTAAGAATCTCTGAGAGTATGAACATCAAATCCGCTATAGCAAAAAATCCTACTTCAGTATCCAAGTCAACTCTCTCAGTCATAAAAATGACAAAGAAAATAAAAATAAAAAAAAATGAAAATACAAAAGCATCCCCTGGTGAAAACCTCTTGCAGGCACCTTTGGATGAAGAAAAAGATAAAATAAAGGACGTATCCTATAGTGAAAACATTTCTGAGGTACTAGAGGAGGTAGAAGATGACTTCCCATTTATAGCATCAAAACTAGAAGTGTCTTCTATGATTATCAAAGACACTATTCCAATCAATCTGGGCACATAAACAAATCCATGCATCACCTACATTGCAATTTCTCTTAGTGATCAAGAAAAGAAAGACATGGCAACATTCCTTCATAAACATAAAATCAACTTTGCCTAGACTTACAAGGACATGCCTGGGATAGATATAGATCTTGTCATGCACCATATTTCTATGGATCCCAGTGTGAAACCCGTTAAGCAAAAGCTCCGCAAGATGCATCCACAAGTCGCACTGGTAGTCAAAGTAGAGCTTCAAAAAATGTTGGATCCTGAAGTAATCAGACTGATAGACTATCCTAAATGGATTTATAATATTGTACCAGTGGGAAATCCTATTGGGGTCATTCACATCTACATTGATTTCAGAGACCTAAACCTTGCATGTCCTAAGGATGATTTTCCACTCCCAAATATTTACATTATAGTGGATTTGACTGCTGAACATGAGATGTTGTCCCTTATGGATGGCTTCTTAGGTTACAATCAGATTAGGATAGCACCAGAAGACCAGCACAAAACTACATTCATGACACCTTGGGGTACCTTTTGTTATTAGGTGATGCCCTTTGGCCTTAAGAATGTCGGAGCCACCTATCAGAGAGAAATGACTACCATCTTTCATGACCTTTTGCATGTCATCATGGAAGATTATGTGGATGATCTTTTGGGAAAATCCAAGACACGGGAATCACACATTCCTATCCTCACTACCATTTTCAAGTGATTGGAGAAGTATAAGTTGCGGTTAAATCCTAAGAAATGTGTCTTTGGAGTACAATCTGGTAAGCTACTAGGATACATTGTGTCACGACATGGAATAGAAGTGGATCCAAAGAAAGTAAAAGCCATCCTCGAGATGCCACCTCCAAAAATGTTGAAACAATTACACAATTTACAAGGAAAACTACAATCAATCAAAAGATTCATGTCACAACTGGCAAATAAGGTGCATCCATTCTCTCATCTCCTGCGCAAGAATATCAAATTTCAATGGGATTGCTTATGTCAAAATGCATTTCTGGCTAATCCACTTGTGTTGGTACTACCTATTGCTGGCCATCCTCTAATTTTGTATATATCTACTATAGAGGTCACATTGGGAGCCCTTCTGACATAATTAGATGATACTGGCAAAGAGCGAACAATTTATTATCTCAGCGGGACCCTTATTGGTTATGAGTTGAATTATTCCCTAATTGAGAAAGCATGTTTGGTTGTTGTTTTTTGTACACAAAAACTACAACATTATATGCTTAATCATAAGATTCATCTTGTTTCTAAAATTGATCCACTCAAATATCTCCTGGCACGTGCTTCTCTCACTGGTCGTACAACAAAATGGGTTATGATCCTTAGTGAATTTGACATTGTTAATGTGGATCACAAAGCTATCAAAGAACAAGTTATTGCATATCAACTAGCTGAAGCATCTTTTAATAGTAAACATCCACTCATAAAGGATTTTCCATATGAATCAATCCTCAATCTTTCCCCAAGTACCCCATGGAAACTTTATTTTGATGGATAACTCAAAAAGGATCGGGGACAAGAATCTTGTTTGTTACACCAAAAGGAGATCTCATCCCTAAATCTTATAAATTACAATTTCCTTGTACAAATAATATTGCAGAATATGAAGCCCTTGTACTTGGACTCTGTCAGGCCATACAATGGAAGATTCTCATTTTGTTGGTACTAGGTGATTCACAATTGGTTATCAAACAAGTTATGGATGAATATCAAACAAAGGATGATAAGTTGCTTCCCTATTGTTGTAGAGTCAAAGATCTCAAACCGCATTTTACTGAATTGGTGTTTCAACGAATCCCTTGCACAAACAATAAAGCAGCTAACGCCATGGCTACTATTGGGTCCCTAACCACCATGCTAGAACATAGTACGTGGTGTGAATTTCTCGTTGAGAATCTTACAGTCCCTACCTGTGACAAACCAAATTCTGAAATGATGTGTAAAATTGTTGATCCTAACTCCCCATGGTACCAATAAGTATATTCCTACCTTCACGATGGAGATACCCCACTTGCCTTAACCCCCCACCAACGTAAAACCCTCATTCACCGCACTTCCCAATACACAATCCTTGGTGATACCCTTTTCTAAAAATATTTCAATGGAACTCTTTTAAGGTGTCTGAATTCTGATGAAGCACAAACGTCCTTGGAGGAGGTACATCAAGGAATCTATGGGGATCACTCTAGTGGACTCACTTTGGCCAATAATTTGTTACACACTAGATATTACTGGCCTACTATGCAACAGGATGCCTACAACTATGTGAATAAATGTGTGCCTTGTCAGCAGCACGATGATTTGATACATGCCCCCTCCCAATCCCTTTAGCCCACCATCACCCCTTGACCCTTTTTCTGATGGGGTCTCAACCTCGTTGGCCATATTTTCCCTAATTCTTCCAATGGCCATAAATACATCCTTGCTACTACTAAGTACTTTACCAAGTGGGTCAAAGCTATTCCTCAAACCTATACCACTAGAAAATAGATTTCAAAGTTCATCTTGAACTATCTTATTTGTCGCTATGGCATTATTCAGGACATTGTTACTGATAATGGAAGACCTTTCAAAAATAAGGATGTCACAAAGCTATGTAGGAAATTCAACATTACCCACCATACCTCTTCCAAATACTTTCTGCAAGGAAACAATCAAGCCGAGGCTACAAATAAAACCATCCTTAGAATCCTCAAGAAAACAATCGATGAAGCTAGCCATGATTGGCACCTTCACCTCAATCCCACCCTTTGGGCCTACAAAACCTCCATTCAAACCCCCACTAGAGCCACCCCCTTTTCCCTTGTTTATGGTACTGAGGCTATTCTATCCATCGAAATTGAGCTCCCTTCCCTCATAATTTCTCTCAAAAATCTTTTGTCCAAAGAAGAATATAAAGTTTCCCTCTTGCAAGAGCTAGAACTCCTTGATGAGAGATGCCTTAGTGCCCTAAACCACCTCCACATGTATCAAAATCACCTCCACCTCTATTTCAACAAAAGGATCAAACCTCGTCAGTTTGAGGTTGGTGATCTTGTCCTGCAGAACAATATGAAGAACCTCCAGAACAATGAAAAGAAAGGAAATTTTGAGCCTAATTGGTTGGGGGCCTTCATCATAATAGCAAAGTATGGGTTTGACACTTATCAGACTGCATCACCAGAGGGAGATTTGATCCCTGATCCTATAAATATTGTACATCTCAAGCACTTTTATGCTTGATCCTTTAGCAGTCCATTGTACAAGCAAAACTATCAAAATTCAAAAAAATTAGAAAAGCAAAAAATCCAAAAATATAAAAAAAGAAAGCAAAAGCAAAAAAAATAAAAAAAGCATAAAAAAATACAAAAGCCTGAAAAAAGTATCAAAAAAGAGAGAGAAATAAATCCATCCATCTGTGAAAACCACTTCGGTGGCACAATGGATAAGTACCATGGTGAAAACCTATTTCAGGCGCCATGTGTAGTCAGGTCCACCATCTATTTCCACTATTTTCCATATAGCCTACATCGCCTTCCATAATAAAGTCACTACTCATATATGTGCAGGTAGTTCCTTGACCATTTTCCACTTTTGCAATAAAATCTCATTCCCACACAAGTGATCTTACCATATCAACACTGAGATTTATTCTAGACATAGTGACCGCAAATGTTTCTAACAAATTAGTAGACAGATTGAATTTCCTAATGACCATTCTATTCACAAGAAATTGCCAGCAAATTCCCATTTTGCTCAATCAATCTTTGGCCCATCAGGATACATCCTTCTGGTGTCGGCTATTCTGTCAATCCTCACATCAAAATTGTTTATGGAAAGAACTTTTAGACTGAATGACCACTTGGTCCAGATGCCTTTTTGTTGATTTTATCTTGTGTTTCAATGTGGCCTTATTGCAACAGCCTCAATCTTTTATATCTTGGTTCATTATGATGAGTACATAGTGGAATACGTGTCATTTGTGGTATGATCTACTTGTCATAGACTATTAGTGCATTTATATTTTGATATTTATTTATGACTATGTATTCCTCACTGGGGGCAGGATTCATGCATCTCAAATCCCTAAATAGATCTAGATGTATTGCGTCTCCTCACGAGTAAAATTTCATAGGTCTCATCATACTTGATATCTTGCATTCTTGTTCCTAACAACCTATTTGTCTGAGAGTCTAGTCCATGCAAAGGAACCATGTCACTTGTGTTTTCTATCACATGATGCATAACTCCTTTTGCAATATCAAACTAGGGTGTGCTCTCCAACATTAACACGGTATAAATCACACTATCATCATAGTTAAGATTAAATTTTAGCTAGGTCATATTTTACTTTGCATTTTTCTCTTGAAAAGGTTTCTATTTATTCACCCTATCTAGTCACCTAAGTGATTTTATTAGACCTATTTGATACACACAAAAATAGTTTCCTCATATGTCTCATATTGCATTCATTCATTAGGTTACTTTTACTATTTATTAAGTCCATTCATTAATCATTAATTCATTAAAGTTGCATTGTTACTTCATTCATTACTCATTAATCATTATAGTCCCATTAATTATCCATTACATTCATTATTATAGTTACATTGTTAAGATATAATTAAAATCATTCATTTTAGGTTCATTCATTACACATTTACACATTATTCACTATCACATTGCATCACTAAATGTAATATACATCCATCTATAAAGCATTTACACATATACCATATAAACATATACACATCTCATCCCTGCATCAAAAATAGGTTAGTATAATCATATACATTCATCTCATCTTGCATGTCAGTCATAAACATCATATAAGACATATAAAATCATAACACATCCATCCTGTATAAACATCACATCATATAGCATCATCAAATAAAGTCCATAAAGTCCATGTATATATATAATCAAAATATCTATCATACATCATGTATCTCATAAATCATACAAAAAATGTGTATCAAAATGGTTTGAGAAGAATCATGGTGGTGGCTGTGATAGCCTTGCGCCTCTGTCTGAATGCGGTGGTAACCCCACTGATCCCTGTGAAGCCCGAACTCTACTATGAGATATATATCTCTTTGTATAAGGGGCTCTTTCTTTGCCTCTGGCATGACTCTATGATATAATGTCATGTAGTATAGGGTCTCTTGCCCTCTCCTGCCATCCTCCCTCTGTGCTGAAAATGCATCTGCTAGCACTTGACCCAATCCTACAGTTGTACCTGTATCACGAGCTATATCTTGCTCTACTCTGTAAGTCTCTACTCTGATACACATTGAGTATCACTCCTCTATCAGAGCTGCAATCTGGGCTGACATGGATGCCAACTCCTCTGCATCCCCCTCCTCCTGTCCCCCCATAGTGAACTCACCACTATCCACCTGAGCCTGTAATATGTCTTGTGCTCTCTGAGCATTATCACCCTGAGCTGTCTCTGCCGCTAGCTCCCCCTATACCCTAGTTGGCTCTATCTCAAAACTACCAGTTGTAGCCTGAGCAGTAGCTAGTAAACCCTGTAGCCTTTGAATCTATTCTTGTGCGCTCACCTCAGTCACCTGAGATGTATCTAACAAGCCCTGTACCCTTCCAATCTTAGTCCGAAGACTGTCCCACTCCACCACCATTGTATCATATAAATCATGGGCTATGTTCCTGACTGGTGGTCCCTATCCCAGTGGCCCCTGTCCTTGATCCTATACTTGTATGCTTGGGACTACCCGTGGCTACCTCCCTATAGGTATCTCTACCTATCCTTGCCTCCTCTACGGTGCAACCCTGGGCCAGACTCTCCTCCCCCTAGCCCCTCCTCTATCTCCTCCATCCTCATCATCATCATCTCCATCATGTCCCCTCTATCTCCTCCCTCTCCTAGCTTCTCATCTTCCTAAACAACACCTAACACAGTCAATCTAACTGGTCTGTGCATTGCCCACCACTGTGCGTATGCTAGGACAACTCCAGCATCCTATAGAGACTCCCTTTCCCTGATCCATGGCACCTTGGTCATCCCCATCCATGACCCCCATGCTATCCCTAGATCCACGCCCATCCCTTAGATGCTCCTGACCTCTTGTATAACTAATGGATGAGGGAATCCATCTAGAACAACCTCCTAAAGCTGGCCCATCTGCCTCCATACTCTAGATGACATGTATCTGGAAATAATGTATAATATTCTCCTGATCAACCAACAGTCTGTCTGAACAAATCTCATATAATATGAGTCATAAAACTCATCCTCTACATATCCATCCTGCTGAGGGACCTGGTGTCCCCATGCCTTGCACCCTGTATAGAGTGCCCACTAAATGTCTCCCATCTCATCTATCATCCTCCACCAGTACCCACCCGAGTCTTTAGCCTTGTAGCTGATCGGTGGCTTGTGTCTGCACGCAAATGGCTCATAAGCCACTTTGGTCTCCCAGGTCTGGATCGGTCGAATGACTGCAATATGCCCCGATGACCATACTAGTAGTAGCGTGTATCTTGCTCCTATTGCCCTACCCTTGTGATAGGCGCACATGTGAAAATCATAATATAGCTACCCAAGGATTGTGTACCCCCAGCAATACTGATCTCCCTCCTCCACCATGCTACTCAATACTCAAGCTGAGCCAATAGAAATCCCTTGCCTGCATGGTCAGGCATCAGGCATCCCCCAATCAGTCTTGCCAAATACAGGACCACCCATTGCAACCATGGCTATAACGCCATCGCTCTCACCCATGAAATCCACTGCCTTAAAGTCGGCGGGTCTGCATATCTCTGCCAAAAATCCATCTCCATGTACAACTCTAAGCCCTCTAAGTAGTACTCTAGTATCAGCCCCTGAATCGACACTCTGCAGATCCTCCACACATCATGGAGGGTGATCATGGCTTCCCCTATCAGGAAGTGAAAGCTCAAGGTGGTTCTATTCGACCTCTTAATTAGCGATGACATAAGAGCATTATGCGCTCTTAAATGAGGCCAGAGGTGTACATGATCTAGTCCACAAAGTGTCACAATCCCCCACTCTGTAGTCGTCAGCTCATGCTCAATGTAGTGCCTCACCGACCCTACCATGGAAAAATAATTGGAGAAGTGAGTGGAATAAAGTAATTCAGGCAATGAGAAGTTTTGAAGGAAGTAAGTGGAAGAAAACAAGTTTCAAGAGGAGGAGGTAAGTATTTTAATTTATGATAGTAAAGGATGCAACTAGCATTAATTTAATTTTCGCTCATATTAGTAATTTGAATATGTGCTTGTTAATTTCAACCAATAGTCCTCATGATGAGAGTAATGAATGATAATCGATGAGGACGAGATTAAACTTAATGATACTTTCTTTAGTTATTTGATATTATGTTAAATCTGAGAATGTTCATTCAAAATCTTTGGATTTCATTAACAATGTGAAAGGTTCTAAAATGTTATAAACAAAATTAGAGAGGAATTTAAATTAAAAGTTCAAGAATAACTTAATTTTAGAATTTGGTTCTAGATTATCACCTTATAGATATTATACTAAGGGATTATGTTTTTATGTTTCTTGGCATGTACGCTATTAATTAAATTATGTCTTTATATGCCTAGTGTTTATATAAAAGAAAGAGTAAGTATATTCTATAATTTCA
>MU226413.1:2457528-2472691 GCA_018584345.1 Thuja plicata
TCCAGAGGTATAGTTGAATTCCTTTGATTCCTAGCGACCATAGTAGATGACATGTTAACATCTAGGGAGTCAGACTCATGTGACCCTACACTAGACCATTCACCTACTTTGAGAAGGTTTTCATATGTGTTAGCTATATCTGTATCTCTGTCAGAAGTGGCATATAACAAGCTGTCAAACTCATATTCATGGGAGTCTGTTTCATCATTAGGTCTCATGTCAAGAACGTGGGTGAAATCAACCCTTTGTCCCCAGTTGGGATGAGTTCTACCTAAAACCTCTGCTATGGTCAGATGAGCACCTGTTAATGAAGGTACCTCAGTAGTGTTTGTAGCATCAGTCTCCTCTTGTGCAATGAGAAGTGACTGGAATTCCTGGTCAAACTATTCTTGAAAGTGTGGTGGTATGTATAAATCACTCGGATGGCCAGGATCTAGAGTATAGATTTGTTTCCACTCCTCATAAGTTAATGGAGCAAGTGAAGTGGTGGTATCAGAATCACTGTCAGTGTCTACTATATTGACATGTGGTACAAAGTTATCTAGCTCAGCAAAGAATGATGTCAGGTCTGGTGGAATAGGATAAGGAAAAGTATCCTCATCAGAGCTATCTTCAGGTTTTACAATTTTAGGTGTTTCTTCAGGTGTTGGTTTCTTATCTTCTCAAGGCACAAAATTATTTATTCCCAGTTGGAATGTGAGTTTCTGGAATCCTATACCTGTAGAGTCACGTGTTCTACAACCAATGGTTTCAATTGGTGCAATCAATCCCTTATGATTTGCACCTATGGGACCATTTCCTTTATAGCCAAAATGTTGCATAATACATAAACCTTTTCCATATTGCTCAAGTTTTATGTCATAAGGATGAGTATTTTTAGAATTGTCTTCCCCTTTATAGATCCAAGCTTTGATAGCTCTATTTTCAGCTTCTTCTTCTAATGGTACTGTGGCTTGTACAAAGGTGCCACCATACTTTGTTGGAGGAGGAACCGTAGAAGGTTTAGTGTTCTCAGAAGGTCTCCCAAAGGAATGGGGATACAAAGGAAAAGATGTAATAGATAGCATAGGTTCAATCTGATATCCTCCCAGGTCAGTTTCTTTGAGTGTCAGACTCTTTTCCATTTCTTTTAATTTATCCTCAAGGATCTCAATAGATTCTCTGTTGGTAGGCACAAGGATATCAATAGATTTTGTGAGGGCATTGCAATCATAGCGTGTATTGGTAGGTATAGTCACTTCAGAACCGTGGAATGGGAACTTAATGTACTGATGGTATGTGGAAGGGACAACTTGCATTTCATGGATCCATGGCCTTCCTAACAGGATATTGTATGCCAAAGGAATGTCAAGCACTTGATAGATAACATCTCGTTCAACATGACCAACTCTAATTGGCAATACAACTAGCCCCTTGGATTTATGTTCTTCCTCATCATAGGCTTTAATGGTAATATTTGTGTGAGAATCAATGCAATCTTTTCCATAGCCTAACTCAATAAGGAAACTAGCAAAGCAAATATTTAGGCCAATGCCGTTATCTATGAGAACACGGTGAACACACTTTGGACCAATCATGACTTCAATGTGCAAAGGATTATTATGCGGGTGACTCAAAGAATGGTCATCTTCCTCAAAGAAAGACAAGTAATGTGAGGAGGTCAAGTGACCTACAATAGATTGAAACCGGTTGAGATCAAGATATTTTAGGACATTTTCCTCAGTGAGGGCTTTGTCCAGGATTTCCTTGTGAGCAGGAGAGATTTTCAGGAGCTCAAAAATAGTTATCTGAGCATTAGTACGTTGCAATTGATCAAGAATGTTGTAATTGGTAGCATTAGATGAGGAACCCACTTTGGGATTCTTATTAGCAGAATCAACCTTAGCTTTGTTTGAAGGTTGAGTTGATGTAGATATAGAAGGCTCAGGGCCTTTGAGAATGATTTTAGCACGAGATCAAGTAACAACATTAGTGCTCACTTGAGACTGTCCTTATTCAGAAGACTAAGATGTAGACCCTCACAAAGTGAAAGGTGTTTTGGACTTAGAAGTATCTTTATTTCCCTTAAGAATGATGACATTACAATATTCAGTATCAATAGGTTCAACCATATTAATGGCATTGTCGTTATTGGTGTAAGTATAGTTGACCTTATCATCAATATTTTTGCCTTTAGATGATTCACCTTTTCCATGAGGAGGAAATGGATCCTTGAAAGCTTGGTGATTAGAATTTTTACTGTGACCTCCCGCAGCAATAACCTCACTATCGATGAGATCCTGGATTATATGCTACAACTTAAGACAAGTAGCTATTTTATGACCTTTGTTTTGGTGAAAATCACAATAAGCGGATTCATTCCACCAAGAGGGTCTTGGTTGTGGATCATAAGGTCATGGATTAGCCAATGGAGTAAGTAAATGGTTGTCCACAAGAGTCTTGTAAACCACCTCAAGAGGTTCTCCTAAAGGAGTGAACTCATGCTTGGGCCTAGGAGCCCAAGGTTCAGGTCCAAAAAATTGTGAATTACTCAATTTAGATTTTGTCGTAGCCTGTTCAGTGGCTTTGGCTGCTTACATCGTGGTAGTGAGATTAAAGGTAGCCTTGGAAGGCTTAGGAGTCACATTGTCTACAACTCCATCATTCACAACATTTTGGTTCTTTTTGGGAAATTTGGATTTATCTTTGCTTGAGGAAGAAGACCCTTGTTTTTTTTCCTTATGCAAGGTCAATTCTCCTTTCTTGATCATAAATGTCTCAATTCTTACAGCTTGTTTAATCATATCATCAAAGGTTAGAAGACCTTGTAGCTATACTTGATACCCAAAGTTGGAGAGAAGATTATCAAGAAAGATGTCCAAATTTTTGGATTCAGGTATCTTGTGAGAATATCATGTATAAAGTTGTCTCCATCTTTGGAGAAATTCCAAGAAGGATTCCCCATTATTTTGTTTCAAGTTGCAAAGATCTCGAATATGAACTGGATGTTGGATGTTGTGAGAATAGTGTTGTAGAAATAAATTGGCAATTTCATCAAAGGTCTTGATGCCAATTGGTAGTCTAGAGAACCATTCCATAGCTGAACCACCCAAACTACGTGGGAAAAGATGCATAGATAGGTTGTGTCATGTATGAATTCCATGGAGAGAGCACCAAATTCTCTCAAATGGTCTTGAGGGTCGGATGTACCCAAGTATTTGTCATATTTAAGAATTTCAACTCCTTTGGGAAAATGAGGCATGTGAAGATCGTTATCAAATGGGAAAGGACAAATGCTTTCCAGTGTGAATTGTGTAACAGGTTTGTCTTTCTCTTTCAAGAGTTGAGAAAGTTGCTCTCGCATAGTTTGCATTTCTTTGCGCAAGTAGGAATTTTTAGTTTCTTCCTCTTTCTCAATAAGTGTTTCTAAAGTATAATTGGAAGGTAACTTAGCCCCTTGATTGGCTAGTTCAAGAATGTATTTTTCTTTCTCCTTAGCTAGTAGAATTCCAATCATTTTACAGAAATCTTTGTTAGCATGAGCTTGTGCAATCTCTTCTTGAGTGATTTCTACTTCTACATTGTTAGGGGGATCTTCAGAATGGGACTTACCCCAATTCCTAAAGAGGTCAGTTCTGCTAACCTCACCACTTGATTGGTTATGATCTGCCACCTTTCCAAAATGTAAGGATGCAAGGTGTAAAGACTCGGTATGAAAAGACTAAGTGTTCACTGAATTTGGGTCTTCTTGGAACAAAGGATTTTTAACCCTACTAAGATCCATAGGAAATGACCATTTATTGTAAGGTCATTGTAACGGGGAAGGAGATCGAGATGATTCCTTACTAGATGTAGCCGGTAATGGTGTGGAAAGCACAGATTTGTCTTGATTGATTGAAGGAAATGTTTTGCCACTTCGAGTTTTGATAGTCATAGACAAAGTTTTGAACAAGGAATGTAAACTAGGACCAAACTTGAAACTGTCTCAAAGTAATTTGCACATAACATGCCAAAAGGTGAAGTATCCTTGGTGCAAATTGTCTAAGATGAGGCTAGAATAAGCCAAGAGATGACTACATCGACACAAGGCATGACGACACAGATAAAACAAATCAAAAAGACATGAGACAAGACCAGTTTAAGCAAGAATCACGTAGTTCTCAACCCAAGAAACCAAGTTCAGACTGTGTGAAGATAGATGGCAGAAAAATAGACCCATATCAGAGACCAGATTTGACAGAAGTACAACTGACTGATAGATTTTAACTTGCTGTAGACATCAAAAATGTCTTAATCCCTCTATTAGTTAAATTATTAATTTAATTAATTCACTTAGCCTTTTAAAATTAAATAAATTTTATTTATTTAATTTTAAGCCTTTTTTCCTCTATTATTTAAATAAATATTATTATTTATTTAGATAATTCATTTACCCTTTTCTCTTTTAAATTAAATAAATTTTATTTATTTAATTTTGAGCTTTTCCTATATTTATTAAATAAATATTTTTATTTATTTTCTAAATTCATTAATCATTTTCTAGCCAATCATGTGCATTCTCATGGATCAACTCTAAAATTATGAGCTTGTGACACTTGTCACTTGTCTCTTCATTTGACTTTTAGTTCAAAAGTCAACCCCTCTCTCTTTAACCACTTAATCCTATCCACTCATTCCTTTTGCCTCTTAATCTTCTTCACTCCCACCAAAACCCTACCTAACCCTTCATCTCAACCACTCATTTTCCACCTCTTAATCCTAGCCCTCCATTTTTATAAGCAAATCCATAAAAGGAGGCCTCACTCCTTATTTTGTAACTAGTTAGTGAATTGAGCTAGTGATTGTATTTTAGAGTATTTTTATTGAGCATGTCTTAGTCTTCATTCTATTTAGTTTCTTATGAGCATTAGATCATCTAGATATTACATGTTAGGTAATGGAAATCAATCTTAGTTTATTTCATCTTGCATCTTCATTCTAGGTTTGCTATTGCTTTCTCAATATTCATCATGTGAAGCTTGGGGCAAGTTCCTCATACTTGTCCTCAATCCCTTCACCATCTTTTGCATCTAACATAGTGGGATTTTATTGTATTGTGTCGGGAGAGCACACCCACAAAATCTCTAAGAGAAAATCAAACAAGTCTTGGGTGCACTTGTTTTAGCTCATCGGAGGTTGTAGTGAGAATTTAGTTGTATTTCAAGTTTATTTTATGCTTTTAGTATTTGTTATATCTTGTATATGCATGTTTTAACTTGTGGTGCAGCTACAGGAATTTTCATTGCATATACTTTCTATTTTGGACAAAAGACTCCAGTTTTGCGTGACAAAATGCTTTGTCGTGCGAAGTTTCTCACCGAACCGTGTGAAGAAATGCTCTCTTCACATGAAAAAATAACTCCAGTTGATAGAATAAATAATGATAGAGTAATGATGCTATTTCCAAATATCACACAATAGTATACTACGTATTGCGCAAAGATTCTCACCGAATGATGCGAAGATTTGGAAATTTTGTGCGAAACTATGTAAATGTTGAAAAAAAGGACGTTTACAGAATTAGACTGTTAAGACCAGTTTGCATTTTCCAAGATGACTTCATGCTATTTTTTGATAGATAGTTCAAGTTACAAATTGTTTTGGACATGTTCAAGATTGACAGTTTGTGTGTTTTGACGATAGTTTCAATTTGATCAAATGATACACCCACGCAAAACACATTAAACATAATATTTGTAGTACCAGAACAAGAACATTACAATCCTAGGATAGCCAAGACAATATCTGTTGAATGCCCACTTGAACCAAAGTTCAGCTACGCTTACTCTTAGCAGATAACTTAGAAGCTTGGAAGCACGGGCTCCTCCTTACATATGCACTCACTTCTCAGGCATACCAAGCTTCAGACCCCAAAGGAATTGCTTCCCAAAGGGTTGTTATCTCTACTAAAATTTGTAAGAATGTGGGGCATCTTAGTCGGTCTCTGACCTTTCGCACCAATAGATAGAGGGTTTTTGGAAACTAGAACAATAGTTTGTAGTAAGGTCATTCGTTCAGGTGGTTGTGATCAAGTCATTTTCCCAATAAAGGGGGCTCTCCCAATCCATTCAAAGCAAGGCTTTCACCTTAACAATGTCAGGACTTTAACGCACCACTAGGGTACTGGAGAAGATTTTGGTTGCCACAATGAATTCACACCTATCTATTGTGACATTAATCACAATAGTATTTTTTGTATACCAGTTTGGAAGGGCTTGGCTTTAGCCTGTTACTGGTTGGGCATCCACTCTTACTGGCTCTGCTAAATCTCTCGGGAGGTAACCACTCTAGAAGAATCACATGAATTTATCTCTAGAAGAATCACATGAATTTATCTTACACCCAAGATCCATAAAGGTGAGAGGATGGGATATGTTCATGTAGTTCTTAGGATTAAAATCTAAAAAACACTTCAATCATGCAAGACAATGATTCATTTTAAGCACCAACCAAAGTGTGTTTTAACTACTAAAAATAGAGATAAGAAGTTGTGAAAACATGCAAGGTCTTCGACAAACATCCTACAATAAACCCATTAGTAGTTTGTAATGCCTTTCTTCATATCAGCGTCCTGCAACAAACATGTCAGAAGTTTATGATGGCTTTTCTTTGTCTCAGCGTCCTGCACACCACTGTTATGTTGTTTCAAAGGATAAAATTAGAGAAGCACAGATGTCAGAAAATAGTAGGTGGTTAGAAAACCAAGGCAATGACATATCAAACTGAAAGCTCTGGTCTATAATTTCACACGATAAAGTATGCTAGATCGCGTGAAGAAGTGTTGTATGCCACACGAAGAACTAGAAAGTTTTCCTGAGACGTAAAAAAAGTTCGCACGAAATTAAAATAGAACTTGTACGGAAGTATGGACAAAATGCAAAACAAACATAATTTTAGTTGATACAGGATTTCCAAGAACCCAAGATGTTCCTGTATCATATTTACATGACTATAAAGGAACCTTCAAAACCCCAAAGATTGGTATAGGATGTGAGCTCACCCAACCTATCTATAGCTCTGTATTAATGGTGATTTTTCCATGCATGTGCTTTTGGATTTTATTCTCATTCGGTCTATCATTATTTCACTTCACATTTGTGTATCATAACATCCTTGAGCTTTTTCAATTTCACGTTCATTTCTCACAACCTTATAAATAATTTTATTATATTTTTTAGAGAGACCTCCAATGCTCAAGATCCTGTTGTGCTTATGCATGTGTATAGTGTACATCTTTTTTGAGTATTCATCATCCTTTTCATGCCATTACCCAGGTAGAATTTCATTTCTCCTAGCTTACTAATAGATGTTTCATTTCTCATTTCCTTCATTTAATTATTTGTTTGATTAATTTATTTTTGTAGCATTTTATTTATTAGGTTTATTTACGTTTATTTTCATATGATTATTATTTTTCTTTTTTTGATTTCCCTATTTTTGTATTTTCTATATTTTCACACCTTAGTCATAATTTTATTATCCTCTTTTTTGAAATCCATTTTTGGGGTTTATTGGAAATTGACGTTATTTTTATTAATGATTTCAAGCTTCCATACCCCCATTTTTTATTATCAGATGTTTCAAGTTTACTATTGTACAATAATAAAAAGGTAAGCAAGATAGATTACTCCTATTTTCAATAATGCACAATCAGAAGGAAGATGACAAACTAGGCCCAAGTAGGACTTAAGCGCTTAGTACGTGCAAGGATCCTTCACAATAATGTATTCAAGAAGTTGAATATGAGGGGAAATGATATGATGATGCAAGAAACAGGACCAAATAAGCTAAATATGACAAGTTACAAAAAATAACATACCAACAAAAAACTATCAGACAATTGTAATGACCTGAAATAGAAACTAGAAAGATGTACACTAACCTACAGTTTGAATATGAGGTGGATTTAGCAAGTACAAAATTCCCTGGTTATTCTATTCCTTGGTACAGGTGGCCTGGGGTGATATGTTCCCAATGAATTTTCCTGGAAGCAGTTGCAGTATATTTGTCAAATTCCACACTTTAAAAATGAAGTCCGAACAACTCTGCTACCTATTGTTGTACATAGAATGATAAGGACGAAGGTTGGATAGAGGAGTTTTCCTCGGTCAAACCCTTGTTTGGAATCAACCTTTAAATGAAATAAAGTAAATGAGAGTGTGTTATCACATAAAAAATGCTATATCTGACAAATTAAGTATGTCATACCTTGGTAATGCAAATCCTTCTTTGATTGTGATCAAGCATGTTGATGCAATAGATTTGAATTAACACAAAAACCCAAAAGGAAATCATGAAAGAAAAAACCTTGTGTAATGGATGTTGTAATTCACCATAATTATTGATTAAGAAGAAGAAATAAGACTTGGATGAATGTATATGTATGTGTATCTCCTTCCTAAATAGAAAACTCCTTTTATTGGCCTTCAATGAGGGAAAGAATCTTTATACATGGAAAAGAACACCTTGAATGCTTGAGAAGAAGTCTAGATCTTAAATTCTTAGATGCTTGCCTTCAAACCTTGAACTTGATTGCTTGATCATGAATGAGGATCCTTGTGGTTACAAAAATGAGGAGATATATGGTGTTTATATACCTCTCACAACATCTCATGGGTTAAAACTCAAGAGGGTCGACTATAAATCCAAATACTCTACTAAATTATCAAGATGGGGACCCCATTTTAATTTTAGCCCAAACCTGAGGGAACACAACACCCTAAGAATTATTATCCTAGGAACACAATGCCCTAGGCATTGTGTATCACCCAATCAGAGATCAAATCAAGACCATGGATCCTAGGTAGTCAAGAGATGTTGGATTATGCGATATAACTAATTTTGAGGTCAGGATGAAACACAAAGGCTACAAATGGTAACGTAGGGCCTAGGTGATCAAATAAAAAATTAGATTGGAACAATAATAGAGGATTACACTTATAAATAAGGGATTGCCTTGATTTTAAATGAGATTAAAACAACAATGAACTTATATTTTAATTTAGATGTCCATTAAGTGCCATATGAAGTCCTATTATGGAAAACACACTAAGGTGGGTGCTAAATAATCATGAAATTGTTCACCAATTATGTTCTTACAATTTATGATGGTACATTTAACCCCCACTACTTTTGGCTATTAGACAACCTCATTCTTATGGTAAAGGAAATGAGAGAGAAAAGGAGAATGAAATGATCATGGGAAAACTACAAAGATATTATGAATCACTAAGTTTAAGAATGCAATCCCCAAAACAAAGGATCTTAGCTCGTCCATCCACATGCAAGTACACATAAAAGAAAGAAAAAATCCTAAAGCTTAATAAGACTCCAATTCAACTAACGGAAGAGACCTCAATGAACCAAATGTATCAACTACTAGTATTGTCTGTGATTTTATGCACCTGTTGAGAATGACACAACACTTCAATAGATCATTGCATTAGTGAAAATAGAGAGTTAGCAAGCATATCATTCACCAAAATAGACCTATTTCTTCCTATCTAGGAGGATTTTGAAAAATGACATAATAGCCCTTAGATTATGCATATTTCAGTGACATATACAACCTAGAATGAAAGATTTAAATGAAACTAATCTAAAAAGATTAAGAAACATGCATTCTAAGCTCTAAAAACAATGGAGGTTATAACAATACAACTATTAGAGCTATAAAACAATATAAATCCCTAGAAATATGAGAAACATAAGTTTACTCTTTCAACTCTCCAAATATGGGCAGCATAAAGATGCTTTCAACTCTTAAAATTCAGGGCCATTTGAGCTAAAAAATCATTCGATTTATAGAAGAAATGGAGGAAGGGAAGAAAGATCTAGAAGGGAAGCCATTAATGAGGGTGTAAGAAGCATTAATGGAGGATGTAAGAGGCATTAATTAGGATAGAATTAATGAGGCATGGATGAGGGGTCTAAGCATTTAATGATGCATTTATGAAAGCATTAAAGAGGCATGGAGAGGGGTTTAAGAAGCATGGGTGAGGGTTTAAGGTCAAGCTTGAGAACTTTGACTTTTGAAGGAGGGTTGAATTCCTAATCACAAAATTAGGAATGTGAAAAGCTTAGGGGTAGCTTAGGATTAAGATTAAGAGTTAAGATAGGTGATTAAGGAGATAGAGATGGGAGGAGAGAGAATGATTGGAGGGAGAATTAGCTAATTAGGGTTAATTAGATAATTAAGAAGAATTACCATGTGAGAAGGGGTTGGGATGAGTTTGAACTCATGGTTAGGTAGTTGATATTGGTTAGATTAGAGGGAATATTAATGAAATGAAATATGTAAATAATATATTCACTCAATAATAGGGTTTTTAATAAATTATTTAAGCTATTGATTGCTTTGTAATAATTAATTAGGACTATAGCCAGATTGAATTAATTAGGCTAGGGGATTGGTTTTTTTCTCTCTTTTGCAAGTGAGGAGGTATAATTAGGATTTTATTTAATTCCTTTTAAATTAATTACCTTAGCCAAGTTTTTGATTTGTTTTTTGATTGAATTGAATTGATTTGATTGTATTTGGCTAAAGCAATTAATGTAATTTAGTAATCAAATCACTTAGGAGATTGAATTTTATTTCAAGGAATTATGCCAACCGATTGAAGAGTTGTCTTGACATAATTGTGGGTATGATCACACTTAAGGAAAATATGGTCTATGATTATAGTAGACCAAATCAGAGTGGTTACATTTTCCCCTCTTTGAATTGATATGCGAGCAGCGCATTGATTCAAAGAAAGTTTTCGATGTTGACTTCAGAAAGTTTGAGAATTTTTCTCATGATCGACGAAATTCCTGACGAGATCAATTTGGCACTTGATTGAACTAAAATGATAGAATTGACTTTGAACTTGGTTGTCATAAAAAGGTCAATAATCAAAGATCTTAAAGATACCAATTTTGAACTTGGTTGTTGTCTGAGAATTGGTAATACTAACTCTGATCATGATTGATTGAATATCAGTATGAAGCTGCTAGGAGCTTAGTAAGAATCTTTAAAATGAGGAAACATAAGATATCCAGCTTACGAGAACCAAAGATTTCTATCCAACAGTTCTGACTTAGTCAAGGAAACTATCATACCCCTAGTATTTTGATAATTAAGTTATTTTAATATTGTTTTGAGCAAGAATTTAATTGAATATAGTGTGACCATGCCCCCTCGGGAATGAAATCGAAGGAAAAGAATAAAATCCCTCTGTTTGAAATGATGGATCACTTGCATGGATTGGTTAGATCAAGAAATAAAGGATTAGAAGAAATGAAGAAATGACGGTGTGTTTCGAGAAAACACAAGTTTACCAAGTGAATCATGTTAAAAGTGTGAGTTCGATTTTGTTCCTGGTTGATCAAAGATTTTGGGAGTCATTGATATTAGTAATGTGATTAACTTGGATTTTGGATGAATTAAGAAATCATTTTAAGCTCAAATCCATTTATACTATTTATATCATTTTAAAGAATGGATCATGCAATCTCTAAATGCATTTATATGTAGACTCTTAGAACTGTCACTGATATGGATACATTGTAGCATTTTATCATCATTGGGTGGTTTTGTAACAGACATCACCTGATAGTATAACTGTCACTAATACCCACTGATATTATGAAACTATGAATACTATGTGGATTGGATGCAATGTCGGAAATGAACTTTAGGCATCAAGGCATAGAAGTTAGGATGACAAGTTAGTTATCTCCTTTTTTATTTTGAGAATTAGGTTCTATCAAGTGTAATTCAAGATAGATGACCCGTAATGACCTTGAAAATTCACATCCTTGAGTACATCATGTAGCATACACCTTAGTGAGAATCAAATTTAGAAAATAGACAATGAAATTGTTCCAACCTCACCGTAGTTTCCACATAACAAGGATAGAGATATATGTGGTTATCCACTCATGTTGGCAGCTCCTACCATAAATATCCAAGTTAGGCAAAATTGATATGATCATTTGGAATAATCACCATACGCAGAAAACTAAGAAAATGTTATGCCCCCTGTCCTTGTGACTCTTTGTCTTTGAATAAACGTCATGGATTTACGCGAAAGACACAAAAATCACCAATTGATAATCAATCAAATAAAATTATAATTGCTTAGATGCCACCAGTATGAAACATCAAATAATTATAACAAAACCAAGATCAAACTATGTGTTGAAGTAGTATTGAGAAATACTAGTGATTCATTGTTCAAGCGTAGTAGAGATTCATCAATTAGAAATTGGAAGTGAGCAATATGTTTTCCTATTTGAGTGTCTATGAGATTAATCATTCCAGTAAGTGCAACTCGATGTAGGCATTTTTGTCTGAGTCAGCATAGAAACACCTTCGTTCATGATAGTGATGGTTAAGTTCAAGTGTTGAGAAACACTAGTTCGTTTTAAGTTTTTGGATTTCAAGTGTTGAGAAACACTGGTTGGATGTATGGTACCATTTAGAAAGGTGAACCACCTTAGAAAAGATACTTAGGACAACCTAGCAGATGCAAGCTGGACCATGCTAGCAAAGATGCCCCCAGTGCAGAAATGACTATTTCTAAGATGCAAATGCAGACAAATCCCAAGCAAGGATAGGATATGTGTAAGGAATCATAGTCATGACCACAGAGCACAGGTGAAAGTATGTAGGTTTAGTGTTGTTAATGCATTGATAGATAGAGCATAGAGTTCAAGTGATGCCTGTTTGCAAAGTTTTTACCACTCGGCAAAGCTTCTTCTTTTTTGCTACCAAGATGCCTGTTTGCCAGGTTTTCATCAAGGCACTTTTTCTCTTTTTTCAATTTTTTTATCTATTATTTTTTTAAATATTTTTGTAGTATAAAGGTGCCTATTTTCTAGGCCTTCACCAAGGATACCTTTGTTCAGGACTTTTTCCACTATTTTTGAATTTCTTAAGGATCAATTTTCTGATTTTTTTTTTCGGTATTTTCTAATATTTCTACTGTATAGGCTATGCTAGCCAGACATCAAGCATAGAACCACTTCAAATGTAGAGTATTAATGGGATCAGGAAGAAAATATCCCTCAGGTGTAGCTAGCTGATAAGCTCTAGTCCCAAAATTATCAGTAATGACATAGGGTCCCAGCTAGTTTGGTTTAAACTTTCCTTTTTGTTCTCTATTAGGCTGGTTCTTAGAATTCTCTTTCAGAATGACATCCCCTACTTGAAAGTTTTGTGGTTTGACCTTTTTATTGTACCCTTTGGACATGCATTTTTTGTACACTTTCAGATGATCAAATTCTTGTTCTCTAGGCCCAAAGTGTCAGATTTAATTGTAAATGCCAGTCTTTGCCAGACTTACTCACAATTTTGTGTAGGGTCTTGAGAATGTTCTTGTTAGATGCCTCAGCCTGTCCATTACCTTGAGGATAATAGATTGAGTAACAATGTTGAGTAATGTGAAACTGTGTGCAAAGGTCTTCAATGTCTTGGTTTTTAAATTGGCCCCCATTTTCTGTCACAATTGAAGAGGGTATCCCGTATCTACAAATAATGTAGTTCAAGATAAACATAGCCACCTATTTGCTAGTGGCTTTGATCAATGGCACAACTTTGAACTACTTCATCAAATACTCAGTGGTCATAATGATGTATTTGTGTCCACTTGAAGAATTAGGATATAATTGTCCAACCAAATCAAAGGCCCATTGCTGAAATGGCCAATGTGTTATGAATGGTATGAGTTCTCTAGGAGGAGCATGGATGATATTTCCATGTGTTTGGAATTTATGACATGTATTTTAAAAGTGAATAGCATCTTTTTCCATTGTGGGCTAGTAATAGCCTACTCTTAGCAGTTTCTTAGCTGGTGAAAAGTCATTTGAGTGTGATCCACATCCACCTTCATGGACTTCTTTTAATGTGCGATCTGACTCTTCATGTTCTAAACACCTAAGAAGTGTACCGTTAAGACCTCGTCTATATAAGTTATTAGTAATGAGTGTGCGTGTGTATTTGGATACCTGATGAAAACAACACAAACACTCAATAGGTCATTACATTAGTTCAAATGGTTAGATAAAATGTTCAAAACCACTAATATTGGCCTATTGCCTTCTAAATAGAAAGAGTGTAATTCATAACATACTAGCCCTTAGAATATGCTATAAATTAGCGACCAATACTACTCTAGCATGAAGGATTTAAATCAAATTTAAGCTAAAAAGATGAAAAAGCATGTAATCTAGCTTTAAAAGATAAAACTAAAACAATGAACTAGCATGAGATAATAGATGAAATATGCATCTAGGATGAATCTAACAGCATAACAATGTATTTTTGATCTAAGGTGAAGGCTTATTTGCTCTCAAAATAGGCTTCTATTTATAGAAGAATGGGAGAGAGAGAGAGGGGGGACAAGGTTCATTTATGAATTTGGAGACTCATAAATGAATATGTAAGAGTCATTAATGCCCAAGGAATTAATAAGGCATGGGAGAGACATAGGCTTAAGGTCTTCATATTAATGAAGGCATTAATGAAAGCTTTAAAGAGGTAAGGGAGGATGTAAGAGAGTGGCTTGAGAAAATAGACTTTTAAGAAAGTCCAGCTTGAGAAAGTGGACTTTCTCAAGTGGGTTGAGTTGCTAAGCATTCCTTAAAGGAATGTGACAACATTAGGAGGTGGGTTAGAGTAGAATTTAGGATTAAGATTAGATTAGCATGGGTGAATGGGTTGAGAAGGGTTAGAACCCAGGGTAGAAGTGGTTGAGATAGGTTAGTTTGGGGTTTAGGAGAATATTAATAAATGAAATAAACTTATTTAATTCATTTAGAAATATAGGAATTAATTATTTAAAAAAATTAATTACTTTTTAATAATTAGGGGACTATAGCCATTTTAATTAAATAAAATAGGCTAGGAGAATGGGTTAATTGCAAGTGGGCATTTGATTTTGAGATTTATTTAATTCCTTTATAATTAAATACTATAGCCATATTTGATTTTGGTTTGATTTGATTGGTCAAAATTGATTTGAATTACATGGCTAAAATAGTTAATATAAATCAGTGATAAAAATCACCTAGGACATTAAATTGATTATGCCAAGCAGTAACAGGGTTGTTTGGACATAATCGAGGGTATGATCACACTTAGGGTAAATAGGGTCCATAGTTG
>MU226413.1:2490339-2507275 GCA_018584345.1 Thuja plicata
CAGAATACTTACCTTTGCCTCTAGTTAAATTGCACCAATGCAGTATGCAGTTGCTCTCACCGCTCAACCGTCTGTAACTATGCTATCCATCAAATGTTTTTATACTATCCTTATTTGGCGAATTCGGTGGGAGGTATTAGGTCAAGATATACAAATTTGGCGAAGCCTGCGTAATTTGAACACGTCTTTTGTTATTTGCGAGGCGATTATGGGTCGCCCAAGACGAAGTATGAATAATAAAGTTGGCGAATTGGGGTCGGTTTGAGACACGCGTCCACAAAATGCCAGGCGAATTTGGGGCCGCCTATAAATATATTTATAAAACTAGTGGTGAATATAGCCCATCCATTTGGGGCCGCCTAGAAATTATAGGCGAATTTTTAAATTTTATGGGGACCAAAAATTAGATTCCATTGGCGATAATGTGTAAGAAAAGTATAAAATTAAATATCGCGCGGGGCGATGGGCCCGGGCATTGGACCAAATATTAATAATTGCCAGGTGATAGGGTGAAATGAATATATGTAAAACAATCGCCAATTCCCTGCTCGCCGACATGCGACATTCGCCAATTGGCGAATAATCGCCACTAAAGTTATCGCTGCTTAGGAGGTACTTCAAAGGATCTATCTTTGCAATGAGCCTTACTATATGTGATAGTATATAGTGTCTCAATTTCTGTAATGCGAAGACAACTGCTAAGCAAGCCTTTTCAATTATCCTATAATTGAGTTCATAAGATACTAGTGTTCTGCTGATATAGTAGATTGCTCTTTCCTTTTTAGTTTCATCTTCTTATGCCAACAATACTCCCATTGATGTAGCTGTAGCTGAAATATATAGGAGTAATGGCTTTCCATGAATGGGTGCCATGAGAATAGGAGGAGTAGCCAGGTAATGTTTTAATTCTTTGAAGTTGGTTTCACAATGTTCATCCCATTTGAAGCGGACACCTTTATGTAGCAATTTAGTAAAGGGTTGTGCTATGTCTGCAAGTTGTGACATAAATATCCTGATTGACTGGAGTCTCCCTTGTAATGTCCTCATTTGAATAATGTTGCATGGAGGAGTCATTTCTAGTATAGCTTTAACTTTTTTAGGGTCAACCTCAATTCCTTTTGCTAATACAATAAACCCTAGCAACTTTCCTGATTGAACTCCAAAGGCCCATTTCTTTGGATTGAGTCTGAGTTTAAATTGCTCCATGTGATCTAGTATCTTTTTGAAGTCTTCAATATGAGTAGCCCTTATATTTGACTTGGCTAAAGTATTGTCCACATAGTCCTCCATGTTCTTGTGTATCATATCATGGAAGATGGTTGTCATAGCTCTTTGGTATGTAGCACCTGCATTCTTTAACCCAAACAGCATAACGTTCCAGCAAAAATTACTCCATGCACATGTGAAAGCTATTTTATCTTAATCTTTAGGAGTGATCTTAATCTGGTTATAGCCTAAGAAACCATCCATTAATGAGTACATTTTATAGCCTGATGTTAGATATATGATCATATCAATGTTTGGTAGTAGAAAATCATCTTTAGGACATGCTTTGTATAAGTATCTAAAGTCTGTATAGATCCTGATAGATTTATCTGATTTAGATACTGGTACCACATTAGAAATCCATCATGCATAAGCGATGACTCTTATGAATCCAACTTTAAGCAATTTCTCGAGCTCTGTTTTTACTAGTAATGCAACATGAGGATGCATCTTAGTTTTTGTTTGACAGGTTTGATCCCAAGAGCTATAGACAAATGATGCATTATTAATTCAGGATCTAGTCCAGGCATATCTTTGTAAGACCATGCAAAATTAATCTTTTTCTCTTTCAAGAACTTGGTGAATTGTTTTTTCTCCTCTTCTGATAAGTATTGTACTAGGTGAATAATTTGAGGAGCTTCATCAGTGCCCAAGTTAACCGATTGTGTTGATTCTATCAAAACTGAAAATATTTCTTGAAAGTGCTTAGGGAGGATATCAAGAATCTCATCTATTGGTGCCTTTGAGAGGTTTTCACCATCAGATACATCTTTTATTTTTACTTTTTTAGAATCTGACACTGCCACAATGTGCTTTTCACCATCAGTTCTTTTCTTCTTTTTATTCTTCAATTTGTGACTAAGAAACTTGATATCCTCTTGTGACATGTTCATGCTCCTTGCATTGGTGGAAGAGGGATAATGTTCACAATCATTTAAGTAGCAAGCCAAAGTGTAGTCATTAGGAAATTTCGTGATAGGATTAGGATCTGAATTTCTCCAATCAATTAGTTCTAGGTTTATTAAGGACAATGAATCAGAGTTTGGTAAGGACAACATCATATCAGTGTCAAAACTATTAACTAACAAGACATGTTTTGTTAGTTCTACCTCTATGGAATTTAGATCATCAAGATTTAATCCATCATTAAAAGGGTTGTTGTTTGTAATATGTGGACCTAACTCTAGTGACTCATCAGTTGAGTATTCTTCTTCTTCTCTTACCAAAATAGAACTCATAGCTTGTAGTCTCATAATATCCTCTAGACCTAGTAAAAGACAAGTTTCACCATCAATAATTCTAGGTAATGATATCTCATCTGTCTCTGGAACATCAACAGTACTAGGGGAAGTGTTAGAACTCTCTCCTCTTTGAAATATTGGTGCTAATTTGTGAATCACGTCAGAATCACCTCACAATAGGTACTTAGTAATTGTGCCCAAATCCTCTGTTAGGAATAGTTTATTCATTCTAAGGATTACTTCTCCCACCATGAGGTGCATTTAATTTATCAACTCAGGGACGTATACTTGAAATGGTATAGCATAGTATGTGCACCAAGTCCCTTAAAGAGTCATTCTACCTATGTTGCAGGAAGGTAAAATGCATGAAAGGAATCGACACTAGAGCTGCAAGAAAGGAAACACACTTACTCCTTACTGAAATGAATGTTGAAAATTGTAAACTCTACTTAAGCCTATTCTTTCAACCTAGAGAATTCACTATAACTATCCTTACAGGTGCTGTAGGAACATTCACAAAGTACAATGCTGCAGGAAGAAACTGTAATCTTCTATCTAAAATGTTGGGAATGCTAAAATCAAATCTACTCTACTCTATTCTAATCCACCTCCCAAGTGGGCCCCCTTGGTCAGCTTCTGCTAATCTACTAAAATAGAAGATAGACCAAAAGTCACTTCATTATATTTCAAGAACTGATTACATAAGAGCGATACATAAAACTAGAAATGAACTTGTTGTGCAAGATATAATAATGTATTCCCAAAACTTTCAAACTTACAAACTAACAATCCAATCCCTATAAATAGAGGATTGACACTTATTCTAAAATAGAAAAGAAAAGATCTGACTGAAATCACACCAAAGAAGAGAGGGAAATGTAATAGCCTATGACATGTGTAATGAAGTATGGGCGACCAAGTCAACATGATGATGAGCGCAGAGGGAATATAGCAGTGCTACATTCCTACATTTCTAGAACAGTGGCTCCTCATTTGTAGTATATGTGTCTTCTGGTGCCATGATGGTTACCCATCGAAGCTAGACCTCAATGTCCTCTTTTAAATGTCGTTAACCACTCTCAAACTGCTCCTACTTCTTGGAAGGTTAGTTATCATGCAGAAATATTCATACAAGTAAACTTAATCAAATTGATCCAAATATTAGAACACACATTCTGATTGCTATATGAAATACTACAATATATATAATATTGGAAAAACATGACATAACTATATACCCATGGGTTTGACGGTTCTAAATGTACTTTAACACAAGTTCAACTGATTATAAGTCCATAAATGTTTTGGTAATACTTAAAAATAGAGTATTAAGATAAATATAATAGAGACAGTAAATGGTCTCATCATCTGCCCTTTGGTAAGTTGAATGCTTGTCCTCAAGCATTCCACCTTCTGATAGTTACTTGAAAATCACCAACCTATGTCCTTCCTTGTCTTTGGCTCTTGAAAGTGTAATAGAATCCCCCTATCTTCTCCCAGACATCCACTCTATGATCCTACTGCAGTCGGTCAAGCCTTTCAGCATTGATGATGTCATAAAGTGGCCAAAGGAGCATATTTGGCTGCATGGTAAGTGGACACCAGAGTTCCTATCTAATTTGTCTTCCCAGCTACATATATTTTGGTGCTCTATGAATGGCTGCTTGGAAGTTGATAGGGTTGTGTGACTCTAACTTCTTAAATGCTTCGGGTAATCTTCTCCACCTGCTTCTGGCACCAGCCAGGGCTCTCTAAAAGATGAAGTAAGAAATACCATCATACTCAGCATAGACCTCCATTCTAATCCCAAAATATTTCTCCCTTGTTTCCTCTTTGAATTTTCCATAGGTCAGATTGAGCCAATCTCTAAGGAGTACATCTGGTTTGTTGTTCTCTACTCAATGGCAATGGTTCTGTTTTCTCCTGTTCCCTATAATTTTCTAGATGTCTGGCATAATTGGCCTCGTTGTGAATCCAGAATATTAATTCCCTTAGGTGTACATCCCCTATGTAAAGTAGAGAGTTCCACTCAGTTTTTGTTGGAATAATGAAGTTATATATATATACAATTCACAAAGTAAGTTTTGTTGCCATGAGGGAAGGGTCTGGTATAGGCCATAAAATTCTTGATCTATTTTAAACTTAGAGTCTATGTCTCTAATGGTAATCATTAATTGGAATAAGAGGAACTATTCTTTTAGACATATGGCATAAACCCTAAATGGTGGCCTACAAGTAAATATTTGATCAGCCAACTTAAGGGCATGATCCATCTTTTTTTTTATCTTTCAAATTGCTCTTTTAAATATGCAATCTCCTCCCCTTGCTCTGTTATTACCTTCCTCATTTTATTTTTCTCCTCTCCCCATAAGGTTGTTGTAAAAACATACTATCTAATCCAAAGAGAAGCGTCTGCAAGGTGATTTTTCCACAATCTTCAGCCTGGTTATTTTTCCTCCTCTGTTCCTTCCATGACTATTCTAAGAAACTTGTTAACTAGGTTCTTTTATAGGGAACTACGGCAGTCTTTGAGCAGCCTGACTGATGAGTTATTGAGAAATTCTCCTCGTTGTTGTCTGAGATATCGTAATGGATTTCTTGGGGGATATTTTGGCATACATCAGGTTCAGCTTCACATGTCTCTTTTGGATTTTGAGAAATGTCTGAAATTTCAGACTGATTTGGAGAATCATCCAGAATAATTTGTACATGAGGCTCTTCATCAGATTGCTTAGGGGAAATAGTTTGGCTTTCTAAGGATACTCTAGGGAGCTGTCCTCTCATTCTAGGGCTTCTTCTCACAGGGGTTTCTTGAATTTCCACAGCCTTTTTCTTAATAACCTTCTTCGGTTTCTCTACTGCAGGAGTAGCTGTTGCAGGAACTGACTTCCTTTTCTTCCCCTTTGAGGTTGTAGGGTTTTGTGGCTTGGCTGCAAGAATAGAATTTTATCCTTCTAATTTCCATTTTCCTTTTTTCAGATAGAAGTGGGTACATTTCTCACATGAGTAGGCAAAGACATACTTTCTTGCAGATTTTATGTTTCTATCCCTTGGGTGTCTTGCTCAATAGCTGAGTCAATGGGTATTGCATCATCATGGCTAGGTTACATACTAGGGTCAACCTGAGGTTGCAAGGTTTTATGCTAGACAAATTTTGACCATACCAAAGGAGAGACGTCCCTAAGAGATTTCTCTATTGGAAATTTAATTAGGGCATGGTGGGTGACAGAATTGACATGTCTTTTCTGGGTTTTCTCAGCATTGATGCATAGCATATTGTACAAGAAATTGGGAACATTCATTGGAAGATTATTCCTTACATAACTAAGTAATTTAAAGTGATGTGCATACAAATTAGAAAATATTCCTTCATAGGTAAAATACCTAATAATATGCATAGCCAATTCATTATATGGTGGAGGGATAGACATTCTTTTTCACCCTTGCTTGGTAATCTCCAGAGGAGGGTCACTCGGTAGGGTAAACTGGGCCCTAGTTGATCTGGCATCGTGCACATTGGGGTAGTGATCCCCAACCATTGGTAACCCAGTTACTTATACTATCCATTCTTCTGTGGTGACCAATGTCAATCCCCATATAGTTGCTTTCCCTTCCTCAAATGTATTTGCAAATTCAGCTGCTGCGTCTTCATCAAACTCTGTTAACTTCAAAAAATATCCTAACCAACCACATGCATTAAACCTCCTTACTGCCTCAACATCTAAAAGTAAAACACCATGTACTACCAGCTCATGTCTCTGCAACTTCTCTCCCATCTGTGCTTGCCATTTTTTTTAATTTGTCTGCTTTGTAGTCGATAAATGCCTTATTCCTTCTTGAGTTTTAGACTACTCATTTTAAACCTATGGACTTTCTTCTGAATTCCTCTGTTATTCTTAACATGAAAAATGGTGATGTGTTTTAACAAGAGAAATTATATCTCTTACTATAGGTTGACACATAATTTAATTATAGGTCACATCAAGTCTGACAACCAGGGATAATTTGGGAATAAATGTACGATAGTTGTACGATATAGCAATGTGGTTTTAATGAGATGAGGGAAAAGTACAGATTTGAGGTGACGTTAAATATTTTAGGAGTAAATAGAAATGACATTTTAGGAATTAGTACACTTCCCTTCCCCATAAAAAATATTAACAAGTGTCCTCTCTTGGCATACTTGGCATGGGGTATGTAACCGGCTTAATGTTGTAATGATACATTTATTACAGTACTAGATATAATCATCAAAATCTATGCGCTAAAGATGGAAAAAAAATTGAAAAGTTTATACCTATCATTCAATCATTGCATGTGCCATAAAAAGGTGGTGAGAGTGGAATGATGGTGGCAGTGGCTTGCATCAGCGTACTTGGCTCTTATTTGAAGCAAAGAAAGGGAAAATGGTGATGATGTGGAAGATGGGTGGGTGGAAGATAAAGAAATGAGATGAGTTGGAAAGAAGAATTATAAAGTGAATGGAGAAATGAACTTCATGTAAACACAAATTTTTTATTATGGACATGCTTGAAGGAATTCTATTGAAGAGCTGCAAGAAGAAGGTTTTCACCCTCTGCTACAGGAAGTGTTACCTGTTGCTCTTTTGAAACTTGTTGTCAGAATTGCTGCAGGAAGTCTTCTTTTGTTTGAGTCTAGTGATACAACTTTAGCCGATGTCCATTGACTAATAGATTGAAGTATACTAGGTCAATTGTGGTCAAATAGACAACTCCATTGGTGAAGACATGGTTTATTTCATATGGACCCAGCCATCTTGTCTACAGCTTGCCTGATATTTCTTTTAATCTAGAATCATACAGTAATGCCCAATCGCCAACTTGAAATTGCTTGCTCTTTATATGTGAGTCATGCCATTTTTTCCTTTGCTTCTAGACTATTTTAGTGCACTCTAGGGCAGACTTGTGCATTTCATCCAAGGAATTGAGATGTAGCAATCTCTCTTTCTGTGTTGCAGGAAGATCAATATTTTACTCCAATGTTGTCCGCAAATTTTTGTGTTCAAATTCAATGGGTAACATTGCTGCTTTTCCATATAACAGCTCAAATAGAGTGAACCTTGTGGTGCTTTTATAGGTTGCTTTATACACCCAGATGGCTTCTGATAGTCTGCTACTCCAATCGCAGTAGTGCAAATGAACTATTTTTTTTAAGATGGCTTCAATTTCCTGATTTGTAACTTCAGCATGTACATTGGCCTGAGGATGATAGGGGCTTGACTTTTGATGTCTGACATTATATTCCTTCATAAGCTCTATTATTAGATTACAAGTGAATTGAGTGCCTTGATTGGTAACAAGTTCCCATGGTACTCCATATCTAGTGAAAATTTCATCATACAAAAATTATGCGACCTTATGATCCTGGGCATTCTTCATGGCTTTTACTTAGACCCATTTGGTCAGATAATCAGTGCACACCAGGATGTAAGACTTCCCATTGGTTGGAGGATCTATTGGACCAATGAAGTCCATGCCCCATTTGTCAAATGGTGTTATACCACCACCTGTGGATTGAGGGGCATTTCATTTGATCTTGTTGGTTGACCCATTCTCTGACATTTGTCACATTTCCTTGTGTAACTGGCTACATCCTTGTGAAGTGTAGGCTAGTAGTATCCAGTTGTTAAAATATTTAGGGCTATCCTTTTTGCTGCAAATTGTCCCCCACATGGCTCATTATGACATGCATGAAGAATGTTATATGTCTCATCTTCTCGCACACAAATCTACATTAGTTGCTCAGATCCAGTGTAAAATAGTATGTTATCAATCCAAGAGAAGTGGAAGCTTTTCTCTACAAGCATTCTCCTATCCTTATAAGAGAAATGTGTTGGAATTTTGTTAGCTACAAGGTAATTATCTATATCAGCATACCACGGACTTTAGACAGCAATATTAAATAAATACTCATCTGGAAATGCATCATCTATCAGAGTAGTATATTCTTCAGCATGGTGGATTCTGGATAGATAATCAGCTACCACATTTTCCTTCCCAGGCTTGTCAATGATGGTAATGTCAAATTCGTACAAAAGAAGAAGCCATCTTGCTAACCTGCCTGTGATGGCAGGTTTGTTCATGAGATATTTAATTATTGCATGGTCAGTATGAACAAAGATGGGATAACCAGTTATATAATGGTGAAATTTGTTTAGAGCGTAAACTACTGCTTGTAATTCTTTCTCAGTCACTATATAGTTTAACTCTGGTCCATGGAGGCTCTTGCTAATGTAGTAAATTTCATTCTCTAGGTTACTAGACTTTTGTCCTAGGACCACACCTATTTCATAGTCTAAAGCATCTATATGAAGGTGAAATGGAAAAGACCAGTCAGGGCCCCTAAGTATTGGTGTAGTTGTCAACAGTGACTTGAGCTGCATGAAGGATTCATCACAGTCCTTTGTCCAAACAAATTCGGCCTCTTTGGTAAGCAAAGTATAAAGAGGGATAGCTATTTGACTAAAATTTTGGATAAACCTCCTATAGTAGCAAGCATGTCCTAGGAAAGACCTAACATCCTTTTTCTTTGTAGGGATAGGTAGTGTGAGAATTACCTCTATTTTTGTAGGGTCTACCTAGATTCTAGCTTCGAAGATAAAATGTCCCAGCACTACGCCTTCCTGCATCATCATAAATCATTTCTCACTGTTGAGAGACAACTTGTGTTCCTAAAATTTGATTAGTACTCTTTCCAAATTCTTCAAGGCTTCCTCAAAGGTGACACCAAATGTAGTGAAGTCGTCCATGTATATTTCCATAAAATCATGTGATATGTCAGCAAAAATGTTGATTACAACTCTCTAGAAAGTAGTTGGTGCATTGCATAAGCCACATGGTAATACAAAATAAGAATATGTGCCCTAGGGGCATGTGAATGTGGTCTTCTCCTGATCTTCTAGAGCAATGTTGATCTGATTGTAACTGATGTATCCATCCAAAAAGGAGAAGTATTTCTTACCAGCCAAAGTGTCAGAGACTTGATCAATAAATGGTAAAGGAAAATGATATGTCTTTGTGGCATTTTTCAATTCCCAGTAATCCACACATATTTGACATTTTCCTACCTTCTTTGGTACAATGACCAAAGGTGATACCCACTTGCTATCAGAGATTGGATAGATGAAACCAACATCTAACAACTTTTGCAATTCACTTTTGACTATTTCTCTCAAGGTTGGGTTTATCCTTCTTTGAGGCTGATGGAGTGATAGGCTTCCATCATTAATGTAGATCCTATGGGTGTAGAGTTTAGTGTTCAGACCTAGCATATCTCCATGATCCCAAGAAAAATATTTCTCATGCTTACGCAGGAGTTTGGTTAACAATGCCAATTATGGTGGTGACAACTTGTTTTTTAGATGGAGATTGTGACCAGGGGAAATTTCCATAGTGGTTGTTAGCTCTACCATTAACATTTTAGGTACTGGGCTTGTAGCTACTTCACATGGTAGTAATTGACTAATTATCTTAGGGCTTGCTGGAAAGACACAGTCCTCATAGGTACATAGCTGTAAAATAGAACTTTCAAAAACATCCTTTGATACTACACACTCATTGGTAAGAATACTCTGTATTACATCATCTTCCTCTTGCATTTTTAGAAAAAAAATTATGTGCACTCATCCCCTAAATCTGGCCAAATAGGATCTCCCAAGTTTGGCTAGGGTTGGGCAAGAGGATACAATGCTAGCTTCTTTATTACCTGACCATTTGAAATTTTCATACTTCTTGATCTGCAACTAATTTTGGCATTAGTGGTTGCTAACCAAGGTCTCCCTAGGATGACTAGATAGCCATCAAAGTTCACTTTAGGTGATAAGATGATAAAATCAGCAGGGTATTCCCATAAGTCCAAGGTAACTACTATATCCTCTATAAGACCATCTAGAGTGACAGTTGAACTATCAACAAGTTGTAACAATGTTGGATTTGTTCTCAAGCCCTCTATACTTATTCTATGCATTGTATCTTTGGTCATTACATTTATGGCTGTTTCCAAATCTACTAAAGCATTTTTCACAGAGTGTCCATTTATTATCAGATCAACTACTAGGCTTCTAGGGTCTGAATACTTGGGTATAACTACCTTTCCCAACATGATATCCACAAGTTTCCCTATGAAATGAATTGTTTGAGGGTCTTTCTTCTTCCTTACAGGCTTTTTAAGGCATACTTCCTTAATAGCTTTTCCATAGATAGGAACATCTTTGATAGCTTGGAACAAGGGGGATTTGGATGTGCATGTTTTTCAGCTGCTCAAGAATATCAAATGGATTTTCTTCTCTAGATATAAGTTGTTCTATGGTAAGCCTATGTGGACAAGGAAGATCAACATCAGTTTCACTAGATAGATGAGTTGATTGGGTGGTATTTTGCAGTGTAGCCTCTGGAAGTGGTGCTGATGCTGCAGGAGTGTCTGTAACTTCTATGATAATAGGATGTTCATGTGTAGGTAGAGTGGTACTAGACCTCAAATAGATATCACATATTTCTAGTGCATAAGTAGGGTAGTGTTGTGTATTAGCGGTATACATTGGCTATTGTTGTTGCTTGCTATTGGGATAGGTTGCGACTGAGTAGGTAATTGGGTTGGCTTTGGATTAGGACTAGTTGATGCAGGAGGTGGCATTATTGCAAGAGGAGGCACTGGAGGTGGTAACTGTGGAAAAGAAGGATTTTGGTTAGGCCACTATGGAGGCCTCCTCCATTGGTTATTTTGCTGCCAATTTCTTTGTGGTGGTTTCCATTGATTTTGAGGCTGAGGCCACTGGTTATTCTACTACTTAGGCGACTGGTTATCTTTCTAGTTATGCCACTAGTTATTTTACTAGTTAAGCCACTGGTTATTTTGTTGGTTAGGCCACTGGTTATACTAGGCTGGCTAAGAGTACTAGGAAGGATTCTGATAACTTTGGTTTTTCCATTGATTATTCTAAGGATTTGAAAAATGTAATGGGTCTTGAGGCATACCTTGTCTTGAATCCCATGGTCAACATTAAGCAATGAAGAACACTTTCTCATCATCTCCTTCTATCTTCATGTACTCACTAGGAAAATGTTGATTCTCTGGGTTCACCACCAGCTTGCATCCATAGTCTTTCTTTTATTTATGACAATGAGGACAGTACTCAACTAACTATGATTCAGCATCTGCATGTTTCTTCTTGGTAGTTATGGTTTTGAGATGTGTAGCAACACAATTAATGATGTCTTTCTTCAAATATGCAAGCAAGTTAGATATCTCCAGCTTGGAAACACCTAAACTGATCCCTTTAGTGACTGTGGACTGATATCCTCTATCTTTCTTCATAGTTGATCTGGATTAGTTGAGACAGATTTTCTTAAGGTCCTCCCAAGAAGATTGGGATATGTGCCCACCATCCATGAGGTCGAATGCTTCCAAACAACTGTCGTTTACTCCTTTTAAGAAGACCAATTTTTGTGAATCCTCAGCCAACACATGTTGGGGATTCTTCTGAATTGTGTATAAAAAATGTGAAACATAATCCTCCAAGGTTTCGTCCTCCTTTTGTGCGTTTGAAAAATGTCATCTCCCCTTGGGTCACTCCCCTTGCAATACTCTTTGTATTTCTACAGAAACAAAGTTTGCATCTCATCCCAAGTGCCTATTGAATTTGCTCCTAAGCCCATGAACCATTGTAAGGCTGACTCTTTCAGTGCTTCTTGAAATAGTTTGAGTTTGTGGGCATCGGTGTTATATTCAAAGCTATGAAAAAGGGTGTCAAAATCAAACAAAAAGGTGTCAAGATCTTCGGTTATCAGGCCATAAAACTTTGCAAGTGCAATAGTGGGTATATTTTTGAGATTAGCATTGTTTATAAGGCTAGGAAGAGGAAACGGGAAAGTAGGTTGTGCCATTACTGGGGGTATTGGGAGTTGGAGTTGGTGCTAGCAAGAGATATTAGCTATAGGATTGTTAACAATAGGTGCATTTGGGTCAAAATTATCGAGAAAGCTGGCCAAAATTTTAGTAAAAGGTCAAAGACCACTTATATCAAAAGGCTCTTCTCCAGAGGAAGATGTTGTAGGAAACTCCAAACTTGTGTCAACAAAAGGCAACTCAGCTTCTTCAACTTCTTCGTTCAAATTTGCAAACTCTCTTCGAAGAAATCTGTCATATTCATCTCTTCTTCTTCCCCTTCGATGCATGCAAATGAATTCTTCACACTTGTAAATAAAATTTAGGACTGCAAACTACTATCTAAAAGCTAGCTATAAATGAACAAGATGACTCATAAATTTTCTTAGCTTGACACCATCCCTGGCAGCGGCGTCAAAAATGAACCGCCTCACAATAGGTGCTTACTAATCATGCCCAAAGCCTCTCTTAGGAATATTTTATTCATTATAAGGATTACTTCTCCCACCATGAGGTGCATTTAGTTTTTCAACCCAGGGATGCATACTTGAAATAGTATGATACAGTATGTGCACCAAGTCCCCTAAAGAGTCATTCTACCTATGCTGTAGGAAGGTAAAATGCATGAAAGGAATCTACACTAGAGCTGCAGGAAAAGAAACACACTTACTCCTTATTTAAATGAATGTTGCAAATTATAAACTCTACTTAAGCCTATTCTTTCAACCTAGAGAATTCACTATAACTATCCTTGCAGGTGCTACAGGAACATTCACAAAGTACAATGCTGCAGGAAGAAACTATAATATTCTATCTAAAATACTGGGAATGCTGAAAGAAAATCTACTCTACTCTATTCTAATCCACCTCCCAAGTAGGCCCCCTTGGTCTGCTTCTGCTAATCTACTAACACAGAAGATAGACCAAAAGTCACTTCATTATATTTCAAGAACTGATTACATAAGAACGATACATAAAACTAGAAATGAACTTGATGTGCAAGATACAACAATGTATTCCCAAAACTTCCAAACTTACAAACTAACATTCCAATCCCTATAAATAGAGGATCGACACTTTATTCTAAAATAGAAGAGAAAAGATCTGACTAAAATCACACCAGAGAAGGGAGGGAAATGTAATAGCCCATGACATGTGCAATGAATTCTGGGCGACCAATTCAACATGATGATGAGCGCAGAGGGAATATAGAAGTGCTATATTCCTAAATTTTTGGAAGAGTGGCTCCTCATTTGTAGTAGTTGTGTCTTATGGTGCCATGATGGTTACCCATTGGAGCTAGCCCTCAATGTCCTCTTTTAAATGTCATCGACCACTCTCAAGCTGCTCCTACTTCCTGGCAGGTTAGTTATCATGCAGAAATATTCATACAAGTAAACTTTGTTAGTAATAACTGAGAGGGGGGGTGAATCAGTGGCCTCAAAATTTATCCTTCAACTATTTACCACCAATCAAATAAACCTCAGATTATTAAGTCCCTACAAGATGCATGCCGTGAAATACTTATAATGATTAAATATCTGTCAGTTTTTCTTGTCTATTCTTATTCTCCTTGATTACCGATAAGCAGTAAAACTATTTACCAAAACTCAGTAAATAAGTAGAGTATACCAATCCATCCAGAAATGCATATGTGAAATATAAAATAGTAAATTAATAAACCATACACACATAACACATAGATTTTAATGTGGAAACCCTATTAAGGGAAAAACCACTGGGACCGATACCCCAAATTTTCACTCTTCTGAAGTGAGCCTTGTTAGGAGCCAACCTTGTTAAAGGTTACAAACACACTGTTAAGTGTGACCTTGTTAGAGGATTTTATACAAAGAGGTTGTCTCTTAGTATCAGGCATCTATTGTTACCATCCTTGAATTAGCCTCCTTCTTAGACTATCAATAGGTATCGGGAAAGTCCAATGCTACTTTCATGAATCAACCTTTTTGGCACTCCTTGGGATGTACCTCAATATATAGAAGATTGTTAAGTCCTGCTTGATTAAGAGACTTGATGCTTCAATGGTTAAACTAAAACATTATGACCTATTTATGATGCAACTTTGAATTGCAAATTTTCAGATCTATTTAAGTACATTACCTCTTTGATCAATGTATCAATTCAATTCTTTGTGCTCCACACTTTCTACTTTGTGATGCTATGCTTCACTATTCATCGGTGTTTGCTAAATTCTTTAGCTCTCCTTTACCTTGATTGATTAGGACTATATGAATTTCTTCTTCATCAGTTTCTCTTCAGCATCCTCTTTCTATTCACTCCCCTTCCCATGCATACGAAAATGAATTAAGCTTGTCTCTTATATAGACATGATATTCATTGATTCTTGATTCTTGATTCTTGGCGTGAAAAACAATCCAGCCAATCTGATTTAAAGCTTAACTCTTGATTTATCTCATAGTTATCTTCTTGCCAACTGTACAAATCTTCTTTAAATCAATCACTTAACTCTGGTCGAATAAAACAAATTAAGTCTTATCTTTAGCTCTTGCCAGCTAGATATTTTGTCATTTTCTAAACTCTCTGTTCAATTGGTCAACTCTGTAGTTAGTCATCGATGACGACTGACAGTTCTGTCGGTGTGACTCCAATTAGCTTCAGGATCTTTTTCTGTTGGGCATCATTGGATTTTACTCGTTAGGAAACTATGTTTTCATCTCGTCAAGCATCCTGTGGTTTTTCTTTGTCGGGCAACACTATCTTCAACTTGTCGGGTATCACTGTGACTTTTCTCTTTTTCTTTTACCAATGGTGTGCACTCTGTCGGTGTTGTCTGTCACTTAGTGAATACTTAACTTTTATGCATTGCTGAAAGCATAACCTTTGTTCCATTGATTCTCTGAAGTCTTTGGCATTATGTACATGACTGTACAGATGATATCAAGTTAACATCAATGAAAATACAAACCATTAACTGTTTTAATGTCTTGCATTATATTCAACTTAACATTATCAAACATTCAATCAGTTACATGTCATCAATATCTCCCTTTGGCATTGATGGAAACATAATATATTATCACACTATACTATTTCTAATACAATATGAAATACAACAGTTGAGATTCATCAAACTACCAATCATTTTCTTCTGTCAACCGATAAATATCTGATCACCGGTAAGCTCTATTTTAGCTTATATTTGATTCTTGTATCTTTTTACTTTTTGATGTGTTGAATTTTCTTCTTGTGTCAATTTCTCTCCTTTGCTTGTTCTCTCTTTTATGATGTCTTTTTCCCTTTTCAACAACTCTCCCTTTGTATAAACTTTCATACAATTTTCTCTCCCTAAGGATATAATCTCTCCCTATTGGAGTAATCTGATAATGGATAATCTCTCTCTTTTTTAGAAGAATGTGATAATATGGATCTCTCTCCCTTTGAAAACAATTCCAAACAAATATCTCACAAATATCTGATATTTGTGTCAAACAATCTTTTCTCTTCATCAATAATATATTCCTTGAATTTCCCTTATCCATCAGCAATATAGCAATATGTTCTGGTGCTCAGTTCTGGTATATACCTGTCTGTATATAGATGTGTCTTTGAAGTTCATCCTTTTGCTTGCATCAACATGAATGATATTCTGATAATGTGTAGGTTGATGCAGCCTTTAATCATATTACTGACTGGTAGACAAGGGTTTTACCCCTAGTCTCTTTCTCAAGTACTCAAATGTATCCTTAGGCAGTGGCTTGGTGAAGATATCAGCTAATTGTTCTTTTGATTGCACATACTCAAGTATCACCTCTTTTTCTTGAACTTGTTCTCTTAAATAATGATACTTGATTGTAATGTGTTTAGTCTTGGAATGCATGACTGGATTCCTGGAAATTTTTATTGCACTGGTGTTATCACAATAGATAATCACTAGTTCTGAGATCTTTATATGCATACCTTCCAGCAACTGTTTGATCCATGCAATTTTTGAGCAATTTTCAGCAGTAGCAACATATTATGCTTCTATAGTAGATTGAGAGATGCATCCCTACTTCTTGCTAATCAATGTGACAAGTCTATCACCCATAAAGAATGCTCCTCTATTTGTGCTCTTTCGGTCATCAAGATTTCCAGCCCAATCAGCATCGGTAAACACCTTAAGTTCAAATTTTCTTTCTCTTCTATACCATAAGAAAAATTCCTTAGTACTCTTCAGATATCTTAAAATTATTTTCATAGTAGTCATATGTGATTCCCTGGGGTTAGTAAAAAATCTAGCAACAATTCCTACTATGTGTGCAATATCTGGTCTAGTGTGTACAACATACATGAGTTTTCCAATCATTGATTTGTACAAAGTCTGATTCACCTTTGTTGTCTTGTCTTCCTTTGTCAACTTACATCCAGTAGCCATCATTGTTCCAACTGGTTTGGAATCTTCCATCTTGAATATTTTTAGGACCTCTTTGATGTATTTGGACTGTGTAATGAAAATACCTTCACTTTGTTGAATGATCTGTAGACCAAGAAAGAACTTGATCTCT
>MU226413.1:2520430-2531815 GCA_018584345.1 Thuja plicata
GGATTTTCTACATTTGACACTCAAGTCGAGTAGAGTCAGTCAAAAACTCAGAATTGCCTAGTACAATAGGACTTTGATGATCCAGAAGAATGACAAATGCAACAAAATTGGTTAGGGTTGCAAGATGTCAATTTTTGGGTGTTACAATTATAAGTCAACAAATGTTTTGGTAATACTTAAAAATAGAGTATTAAGATCAATATAATAGAGACAGTAAATGGTCTCATCAACGTCCACTTCAATTTCCATGGTAGCATCAGATAGGACATCCCATTCATAAACATGTGAGTATGTTATCTCATCATCTGATATGTTTAGAAACTCAACAATAGTTACCTGGTGTACCCTATTAGCCACTTATAGATCAAAGTGTGGTAAATCCAGGATGTGTAAAACTGTGACTAGCTACCCCCAGTTAGGATTTGAATCTTGTTGTCGGGGTATGTCTTAAGTAGTTGTTTCTATCAATGGTACTTCTAGAGTGTCCTCTGTTGTTTCCTCTATTGCTTGAACAATATCTTGAGGTAACAAAGGAACATGAGTGTCTTGTGGTACCTCAAAGCTAGGTACATATCTTTCTCCTTGATATTTAGGATATTCTGTGCCAATATCATATAATCTCTCATAGGTCCATTATTCTATTTTTGTTTCTTCTGCTTCATCAAAGACTGGACTATCTCTTGAAGTAGATTTTTCAGATGCATTATTGAAACCTAGTCCTATTTTATCTTTGGTATCTCTGAATTCCATGTGTATAGGTTCAACAAGCCCTTTTCCTTTATCTCCTAAAGGTCCTTCTCCTTTATCTCATTTGTTTGATAAGATCATATCCTTTACCATACTTTTCTGGGGAGATTTCTACATGTTTTACCTCATTGTCTTTCGGTTCTCCCTTGTAAAGCCAAGCCAAGACTACTTATTCTTCTTTGTCATCCCCTTGAGAGGTAGATGCTTTTACAATACCAGTTGCCTTGTGAATTTTTGGATTTTTAGATGTAATGGGTGTGAAAGATGGGGAAGGTTTTCCATAGGATCTTGGTGAATCTGGAAGTTCTGTCGATGATGGGGTCATGTCCATCTTGTATTCTCCCATACTAGTTTCTTCAAATTTTAAGGTCTTTCCAAAGCTTTTCATAACCATGTCTTTGGTAGTTTTAGGTACCATTTCGTTTGGAACTTCCTTGTTATGAGGGACCATACTATATGCTTTAACATTGTTGCAAGTATAACTGGCCTCTATAGGAATTGTTACCTCCACCCCATTATGTGGTAATTTGATACAATGGTGATAAGTAGATGGTATTGCTTGCATTTCATGGATCCAAGGTCTCCCTAATAGTATATTGTAGGCTAAGGGTAGATCCAAAACTTGACATATGTCATTTCTTTCAACTGGTCCTATCCTGATGGGTAGAACAATGAGACCTTTAGAGGATCTTTCTTCTTCATCATAAGCTTTGATAGTGATTTTGCTTCTTGAATCAATGGTTTGTTCTAAGAGACCCAGATTTCAGATTAGATTGAGAGTAAAAATGTTCAACCCTGTGCCTCCATCTATCAATACATGTCGAACATAGGATTTATGAATTAAGACTTCAATATGAAGGGGTTAATTATGTGGATGTGTCAATGATTTATCATCTTCTTCTGAAAAAGAGAGGTAATGGGGTGTTGATATATGATTAACCATTGCTTGGAATTTGTCTACATCAAGGTCCTTTGGCACATTTGCTGCATGTAGGGCATGTTCAAGAATTTCCCTATGCACTGAAGAGATTTTAAGTAACTCAAAAATGGAAATTTGAGCAGAGGTTCATTGCAATTGATCCACCAAGTTATAGTTAGTGGCTGGAATGGTCACTGTTTGTCTTACTGCTACTGGTTTAGGGATAGTGAAAATGGGTACCTTGGAAGATGTTGTTTTTGATGAAGAACTAGGTCCTTTGATTCTAACTTTTGCTTGACTTCGAGTCACCGCATTTGATTGGAAAGATGTGTCTTTAACACCTTTGATAGTGATCACATTGATTGATTCACATTTAATTTCTAACGTGTTGATCACATTATCATTATTGGAGTAGGCGTAATTTACTCCATTTCCTTTTCCTTTAGAGGATTCCCCTTTTTCGTAGTTAGGGAAAGGTTTTTTAAATGTCATATGGTCTTTATTAGTGGTGTGTCCATCCACTTTGATCTTTCCTCCTTCAATAAGGTCTTGTATAGCATGTTTGAGTTTAAGACAATTATTAGTCTTATGTCCCTTGTTTTTTGTGAAAGACACAATAAGAATTGTCATCCTACCATTTTGGTTTTACCTCTGGTTCTCATGGTTTTGAGTCTGGGATTGTAAGGACTTTGTTGTCCAAGAGCGTCTTCAAAACTATCTCAAGAGTTTCTCCTAAAGGAGTGAATGTTTGTTGAGGTCTAGAAGTCCATGGTCAACTTTTGTTGTTCTCATTGTTTGATTTAGGTATTTGGGTTGTTACCTTGGCATCTTTACTTGCTTGCATGCTATTTGTTATATTGAACACTGTTGGTTTAGGATTAGCATTAGACGCATCTACCACTCCATCATTAACAACATTATTGTTTTGTTTCCACAATTTAGGCTTGTTGTTGGAGTTGGTAAATTTGTTATCACTTTGGAGAGTGATTTCCCCTTTCTTAACCATGACTTCTTCAATACAGATGGCATTCTTGATCATCCTATCAAAACTGGGTGAATCCTGCATTTGTAATGCATAGTTTAATTCGGGTATAAGGTTATTAACAAAGATTTCCATCTTTTTAGATTCGGGGATAGCTCTTCAATACCTTGCCAAGATCTATCTCCACCTTTGTAAGAATTTTTTAATGGATTCACCAATCCTTTGCTTTGTGTTACACAAGTCCATCATGGTCACGTCATGTTGTATATTGTAGGAGTAATGTTAAATAAACTATTGAATGAACTCCTCAAATATTTTTACTTTAGGTGTCAGCTTGGAGAACCATTCCATAGCATTGCCACCCAGACTTCCTATAAATAGCCTCATTAGATATGTAGGCTCGTGCATGTACTCTATTCTTAGAGCACAAAATTCTCTCACATGATCATGTGGATCAGTCTATCCCATATACTTGTCATATTTTGGCCTTACCATGTTGGGAGGAAATGGGACCATAATGATACTCTTGTCAAAAGGAAATGGACAAATGGAGTACAAAGAGTATTTTGTCTTTGGTTTAGCCTTCTCTTGTTTGATATTTTCAATTTTATTTTACATCAAGGTTAGTTGTTTGGAGAGAATAGAGATAGCTATTGAAACCTCCTTTTTCTTTAGTTGTTCAACATCATAATCTTTAGGTAATTTTACACCGGTGGATGCTAGATGGAGAAAGTATTTCTCTTTGTCTTCACCAATTATCCTCTCCAATGTTTTTTAGAATTTTTTACTTTGTTTGAGTTTGTTGTATTCTTCTTCACTAATGTCTTCCTCACTGTTTGAACCAAACAAAGGACGATCAATATTTTTTTCTTCTTCACCATCGCTATCTTCATGTTTTTGGTTTTCATCATTGTCATATTCCTCAAAAGCCTTACTCCATTCATGAGTGGGTCTTTCCATTTTTGAGGAGTCTAAATCAAACAGGGAACTATGAGATGTTTCTCCTTGTTGAAAGTGTAGTGATCTTGGAGGTACTTTTGATTCTTTAGAAGTGTACTTGTTGCGTCTAGTATTAACCATGAAGTTGTATCTCAACTTTGTCAAAATTTCCCGATAGTGTCAAGTGAAGTCTTAAATCATCCAAGCGAGTGTGTCCAAGTTGTGAAATTTTGTTTTTGTTTGGTGGAAGTAGATGATTCCAGCGTCAAAGGGTTAGAATGCCTTGATAGTGAGCTAGGAATCAAGTTGTTGTTAAAAGTGAATAGACCACACATTTTGAGATAGATTGTAAGAGGTCAAAATGACATGCAAAGTAGGCCTGGAAAAGTTTTTTAAACAGCAACAGAGAGACCATAAAAATTAATAGGGTCAGACTAAGGAGTCAAAAGGGGACCCAAATAACCTAATTTTTTTTTGATAAATAATGGTGTAAATGCCCTCTGTCAATTTGGTGTCTGATTTGTTTTGAATTTTGTGCAAATTTGTCTGTCAGTAGGTTGTTTTTGAGTCTTTCCAATGAGTGAAAAATATAGTATGTAGCCAAAGGATTGAATTTTGTTTCTTGTTTGAATGATTTATCTTGTTAATGAGCTTTCAAACACATTAAACATTCTTGTATTTTTAGGGGTGAACAGACATATCCTTACGCGTTATTTTCTAAGTAGAGAATGAAAATATTTGCTCGTAGACTTAGGTACACACTCAAATGCTAATCAAAATATGGCTATCACCAAGTATGTAATGGCTCTCATTATGATACCATATTAGCCGACTCCAAACACAAGTGAGGATACGAAATGATGAGTATCTTGGGGAAGTTACTATCTTCCTTACATAAAGATTATCACCCTCTTGGGGATGAATCAAGTAGTTTGAATACAAATTTTGTTGTTTATGATGGGTCAATCCATTTGAAACCATCTTCCATAGAATTGCACAAGGAAAAATTGAGGTGTATAGCCCTATGAGTACCCAAATATGTGTAGTCTTGCAAGTGAGATTCAAGCGGCTCTGTTGTACACATACCCAAGCATGTTCAAGGATTAATGTCAAAATTCCAAGAAGAACCAAACTTGTCCTCACTTGGGTCATCCTGGGAGATTTTTTTCCTCAACCGGTAGGCCCTCTATTGTTTAATAAGAATACAAAGGATTGGAAAGCTTAGGATTTTGAGATTTCTGATTCTTTGAAAGAAGAAGAGCATACTCTCGTAGTCCATGTCATTTTCTTCCAAAATACTCCAATAAATGTTCATTCCCTCAAGCCAGTTGAGCTTGATTTAAATGTTCCTAAACTATTAAAATACAGTACTTGAAAGCAAAGTTTGATTGTCCAGTTTCCCCAAAATTAGGTGATTTTCTTGTTCAATTACTATTTCCAAAATTAGACAATGAGTTTGCTTGTTCTTTTCCCACAAGATTTAGTGCTTTGATTGTTCAATTACTATCCCAAAAGAATTAGACGATTGAACTTGTTCATTTACCACAAGATTTTAATGCTTTGATTGTTTAAATACTATCCAACTTTAGAAAAGTGAATTTGCTTTGTCCATTAACTCCAAATTCCTTTCAAGTTTTAAACAAACTTTTGATTTTTTGATTTTTGTTGGAGGAAAAGAGCATACTAATCTGATTGATATAACAAGTGATTGGAAAGTGTGTTAAGTGTTTTAAAATTTTGAACAAATAAATCAAGTTAATCCATTCAAACACCTGCAAAACATGTTAGCCTGCTAAAAATATGATTAAAATCATGAAAACAACCAAGTTAGTAAGTTAGCCATCAAATTTATCAATGAAAGAACTCTGTGTTTCTCTCTCTAGAATCCAAACGATAAAATAGAGACCCAAAATGATAAAATCTTAACCCCAGACAATAACCTTTACCCAAAAGGATAACCCTTTTACGCGAAATGATAAAACATACCCGAAACGATAAAGGATTCACCAAAAATGCATTAAAGCCAAAATTTTACCTTCCACAAATGCAGCGGCAGATGATATTGAAACCTCCATAAATGATAGAAGATATACTGTAGATGATAAATCACTCCCAAAAATGATATCTATTTAACCCGAAATGATAAACTGCATGCAAACTTCAAAAATGTTAAAAATAGAGAACAAAATTTCATGAAAATTGAGAAATCTTCCCCACAGTGGGTGCCAAAAAATGTGTGTGTGATTTTATGCACCTGTTGAGAATGACACAACACTTCAATAAATCATTGCATTAGTGAAAATAGAGAGTTAGCAAGCATATAATTCACCAAAATCGACCTATTGCTTCCTATCTAGGAGTTTGAAAAATGACATAATAGCCCTTAGATTATGCATATTTCAGTGACATATACAACCTAGAATGAAAGATTTAAATGAAACTAATCTAAAAAGCTTAAGAAACATGCATTCTAAGCTCTAGAAACAATGGAGATTATAACAATACAACTATTAGAGCTACAAAGAAATATAAATCCCTAGAAATATGAGCAACATAAGTTTACTCTTTCAACTCTCCAAATATGGGCAGCATAAGGATGCTTTCAACTCTTAAAATTCAAGGTCATTTGGGCTCAAAAACCATTCAATTTATAGAAGAAATGGAGGAAGGGAAGAAAGCTCTAGAAGGGAAGCCATTAATGAGGGTGTAAGAATCATTAATGGAGGATGTAAGAGGCATTAATGAGGATAGCATTAATGAGGCATGGGTGAGGGGTCCAAGAATTTAATGATTCATTTATGAGAGCATTAAAGAGGCATGGAGAGGAGTTTAAGAAGCATGGGTGAGGGTTTAAGGTCAAGCTTGAGAACTTTGACTTTTGAAGGAGGGTTGAATTCCTACTCACAAAATTAGGAATATGACAAGCTTACAGGTAGCTTAGGATTAAGATTAAGGGTTAAGATAGGTGATTAAGGAGATAGAGATGGGAGGAGAGAGAATGAGTGAAGGGAGGATTAGCTAATTAGGGTTAATTAGTTAATTAAGAAGAATTAGCATGTGAGAAGGAGTTGGGATGAGTTTGAACTCATGGTTAGGTAGTTGAGATTGGTTAGATTAGAGGGAATATTAATGAAATGAAATATGTAAATAATATATTCACTCAATAATAGGGTTTTTAATGAATTATTTAATCTAATGATTGCTTTGTAATAATTAATTAGGACTATAGCCAAATTAAATTAATTAGGCTAGGGGATTGGTTTTTTTCTCTCTTTTGCAAGTGAGGTATAATTAGGATTTTATTTAATTCATTTTAAATTAATTACCTTAGCCATGTTTTTTATTTATTTTTTTGATTGAATTGAATTGATTTGATTATATTTGGCTAATGTAAGGAAACTCAGGTGCGGAAACAACTTCCTACACTAATCTCTATAGGAAAGTATTGTGCAAATTCTTTTAAATCCTTACAATTTCATATTCATTAACTAATTTAACAATGATATTGCAGCCACATACCATGCATACAGAAAATAGAGAATGACACAATGATTTACCCTAGGGAAAATCTTTCAGTAAAAAACCCCAGCACTCCAAAACCTGCACAATGTATTATCTTCAACACAACGGTTACAACACACTTGCAATGCAAGTTCTTTCAGGAGACAATCGACGCACACAGACAAATCCAGTAGCACCAGATTATACCAACAATACACTCTTTTTCGTATCCTTTTCTGTAACCCTAAAAATGCTTATATCATGCGCTTTCCTTTTTAGGGAAACTTCCAAAGATAGCCACATTAGGGTTTTACCATTCTCTGAGAAAATAGGAACCCTAAAAAAAATTTTGTCATAGGATTCCGTCATAACCATTTCAGCCATGATCTCCTTACACACCATTCAAGATGTCAACACATCAAGTGGAGTGACACATCAACATGCCAACTAGACATGTACACTCACACTTAATTACATTATTTGCAAGAAAATACATTTTACAAAACAAATAATAAGAATAGGAATTATCCAAGGTTGAGACACCTTATTCCTAACAGCTAAAGCAATTAATGTAATTTAGTGATCAAATCACTTAGGAGATTAAATATGATTTCAAAATAATTATGCCAACCAATTGAAGAGTTGTCTTGACATAGTTGGGGTATGATCACACTTAGGAAAAATAGGGTCTATGGTCAGAGCAAACCAAATCAGGGTGGTTACAAGTATCACACTTAGAAAGCTATTGCAAAGCACAAATGGACACATGGAAAGGGAAAGAGTATAAGCCAAGGAAAATACAAAACTCCATGATTTAACCCACTAGAAAATCTATGAGAGCATGTGTACAATAGGAAATGGAAGTCAATGCAAAGAGGTAGATCACTTATCCTTTTCAAAGTTGCACATTCAAAAGGAAGATGTCCTAATAGGCTAGGAAGTAATGAAACACTAAACGGGTCAATGATCCTTTTCTAAATATGTAAAATAGAAATGGGGAAAGATGATAAGATAAGAAATGAAATTAATGAAGATCTATATGTACCTAGAATAAAAATAAAAAAGATATGGTGTTTCAAATCTAAATACTGGACATACTGAATCCCATAAATACCTATAATTGTTGATCTGGAACCTATGAGTTGTGACCCACCTTTACAATTAATTTGAACCTATTCTGGGAGGTAAAAAATGTTTGAAACATTATGTACTTACGAACAAAATGTTTTAAATGTTCCATTCCTTGGGTTTCTTCTTCAAATTTCTAGGGATGTTCTGACAAGTTTTGATCTGTCCAAAAAAATCCTAGTAGCTTCGTAACCTATTCTTGCACACAGAAATTTGGCGAAGAAGGTTGGATAAATGGCTTTGCCTCAATCAAACCTTTGTTTAGGATTAAACCTTAAAATGAAATAAAACAAAGAAAGTGTGCTATCATATAGTAGATCCTAGATCTAGTAAATGAAATATGTCATGCCTTGGAAACACAAATGCTCCTTTAAATATGATCAAGTATGTTGCTGCAATAGCTTTGAATTAACATAAAAAACCAAAAGAAAATCATGAAATATAAAACCTCATGGAATAGATGTTGTAGTTTTCCACAATTGTTTATTGAGGAGAAGAGAAAGATGACTTGGATGAATGTAGGTAAATGTGTATCTCCTCACTTGATAAAAAAAACTCCTTTTCTTGGCCTCCAATGGGGGAAAGAAGCTAGATCTATGGAGAGAAAAAAATTGAATTCTTTTGAAGAATGCTAGATCTTAAATGCTTGGACTTAGTTGCTTGAACTTGATTTTCTTCATTGCACTTGATGACTTGATTATGAATGCTTGATAATATTGATCATGGCTACCAAAATGAAGAGCAATGGGGTGTTTATATACCTCTCACAATATTTTGGGGGTTAAAACTCAAGAAGGCTGACCAGGAGATCTAATTTCCCACCAAAATTGCAACATAGAGCTCTAGGCCAAATTTGAGCCAAAATAGGTGGGATTAGAACATTTGAAGCATTATGTTCCTGGGTATTAAATGTTTGAAATGTTATGTACCTGATAAAATCAAACCAAATTTGAACTGGGTGTCAGGAAGATAGGTTAGATGAGGGATAATCAGGTGCAAATAATTTTGAGGTCAAGACAAAACACAAAGGCCACACATCGTGATGTAGGGCATAGGTGATGAAATAATTATGGGGCTGGAAGAAAAATAGAGGAGCACACTTAGAAATAAGGGATAACCTTGAATTTAAACAAGATTTAAAATGATAGAGGACATGTATTTGAATTTAGGTATCCATTAAGTGTCATCTGAGGTATTATTATACAAAACTCACTAAAGTGGGTGCAAGATAGTCCTTAAATTGTACACTAATTAGGTGCTTACAATATAGGATGGTACAACATGGAAAGGAAGAGAGAGACCATGAATCCAACATTTTAATATGTGATCCATGTGAGATGAAGAGGAGGAAAGAGTAAAAAGGCTAGCAAGCTATAGTATGCTAGTTCCACTCATCCCAAAGAGAGATAGAAGGAGAATCGATGGTCTACGAAGCTACGTTATGCTAGTCAACACTACCTTGAAAACTTTGTGCATAGGGAAACTTATGGGATCATTCTTACAAAAAGTATAGTCTCCATGTAGATATATGAAAATTAAATAGTCTAAGGATCAATAAAAGTGGTCCGTCTAAGAACCAAAAAAGAAAACCGTCCTAAGCAAAACATAGTCTCCTTAGGAATCAATAAGGATGCATAATGTAGAAGGAGGATGCATGTATTCTCACCTCCTTATGATGGAAACATATGAATATTGTGGAATAATTAAAAAAAAAGAGAAAAGGGATAACTACTTCTAACAATAAGGAGATTTATCCCTAAAATAACAACGTATAGCAAAAACCTTAGAAAAGAGTGAAAACTCTTGTCAGCCAATGAATAGATAATATTTAAATGATATATGCAAGTGGGAAGAGATTCTTTAAAGGAAGATATCTTGGTTACAATATATCTACCTTCAAGGGGAGTCCTTGAACAAAGACAACATCTTTGAGACAAAGAGGGGGAGGAGAACAAGAATACATCATTTTAGCCCCCTAGGTAAAAAAGGGATTCTTATTGAAGCATGACACACTTTAAGCTCCCAAGTAAGGGTATTTTTTATGATATAAATGTTCTTTCCAAGCAAGGAAAAGGTTGTACCTTTGGATGCAAATGTCTTGGAAAAGAGAAGATCCTTACATAAAAAAAATAATCTCTAGCAAGAAAGGATATCATGTGACAAAAAAATACCACATAATAGAGAGAGTGGATCCTTATAAAGGTATAAGCGATTTAGAAATGAAACCTTTACCCCAAAGGGTGAAGCAAAGGGAAAAGATAACCCATTGTATACCCTAATTGATAGATATTATATAATGGACATGCACTTTCAAGCAAGGAAAAGGTTGTAACATGAGATGTAAATCTCCTGAAAAGAGCAGATCCTTACGTAAACAAACAATGCATCCAATAAAGACATCATATTATAAAAGAAACAAGTCAGCAAAGGGATATTGGATCTTGATGAACTATAAAAGATTGAATGTTTGAAGATGTTAAGTTGATGATCACAGAGACACAAAAAGTTAATGCAATACATTAAATCAATTAATGTATTGTATTGTCATTGATGTCAACTTGATATAATCTGTATGGTCATGTACATACTGCTAAAGACTTTGAAGAACCAATGAATCAAAGGCTATGCTATCAGTAATGCATAAAAGTCAAGTATTCACAAAGTGACTGTATACACCGACGGAGTGCACACCAGTGGACAAAGTAAACCAACAAGAGAAAATTCACAGTGTTACCCGAAGAGAAAAAGTATAACATTACTGGTGAGAAAGGTCATAGTGTTTCCCAATGAGCAAAAGCATAGTGTGTGCATGCTAAATGTGGGCCTCTGATTTAGCATAACACTTCAACATAGTCATTGCTCTTCAGCTGCATACGGGAATGAATATCGATTCATTCACCCTGCATGTCTGGAAGAATCGACCTGTTGCCTCCTAGTAGGTAGGAGTATGAGCTTGCTCTCAGATCATTGCAAGCTCAGTGACTACACACTAACCTAAACGAAGGATTTAAATCTATGATTGATTAAACTAAATGCAAGTGCAGTTTGTTGTTCATTCAAAACTAATTAGGATTCATTTTAGAAACACCAAATTGAGTGTGAGATATTCATTTTAATACACCAATTGAAATATGCTCTAAGATTAGGTTTGCATGATTAACATGAAATT
>MU226413.1:2546487-2558885 GCA_018584345.1 Thuja plicata
GACTCCACTTATCAGGTATTGGAAATGATGTTACTCAATACTTAGATACTGAATATGTGTTTCCCACAGGAGCACTCATAGTTGAACAAATAAGAGAGAAGCATGAGCACAAATGCATGATAATAGAGCTTGCTTCCTCACTCTCTGATGTTGAATTTTAAGATGTCAAAACATCCACAATTGTAAAGCAGATGTGGGACAAATTGAAGCTTGTACATGGTGGTGATATAAATGTTCTGAGAGCCAAGGTAGAAATCCTTAGAGGAAAGTTTGATGATCTCAGAATGAAAGAAGGTGAAAACATCACACAATACAACACAAGAATCAAAGAGGTAGTCAATGTTATCCGATGAGTTGGAGGTGTACTAGAAGAAGAGACATTGGTAAGTAAAATTCTAAAAACCTTACTGACTACTTATGCTATTAGAGTATCTTCCATACAAGAAATGAGAGTAGTAGAAAATAACAATGTTACTCTAGATATTTTTATTGGAAGACTGATTTCATTTGAGATGAATAACTTTGATAATAGTGTCTTACCAAACATAGAGTCTTCTTTCAAATCTTCTTTAAGAATAAGTAAATCAAGTCATAAACACACTATGAGAAAAGATAGTGATAGTGAGAGTGAAGAAGAAGATCTTGACGAAATTGAAGCACGTATGGCTAGAAGAATGCAGAGAGGCAAAGGTAAATTACCACTTGTATGTTTTCATTGTAAAGAGATTGGACACTTTGCTACAAGATTTCCTAACAGGAGAAAATATGACATAAGTAATGACAAATCATTTGAAAAGAAGTTCGATAGAGGTGATAACCAAGATTACAGAAGCAACCAAAAATTAGAAAGAAGAGATACCCAAGACTACAAGGACAAAGGAAAGAAGGCCAGTTACCTATCTACAAGAAAAGATGAAGATACTGACACCGAATCTAATGAAGACATTGAGATGGTATTTGTGGCAGTAAAAGATGATTCAAACGAAGATGAAGAAAGTTATATAGAAACTGTACTCATATCTAAAGTTAGTAAAAATGATGTCTGGATCATAGATAGTGGCTGCACTCACCATATGACCAGTGACAAACAAAAGTTTGAGACTTTTGAATACTATAATGGTGGTTCATTAAGAATGGGTAATGACACATCCTGTCCAGTTGAAGGTAAAGGAACTATAATGTTGAATAACCTGATAAAATGTGAAAATGCTTATTGGGTGAATGGATTGAATTATAATCTATTGAGTGTTTCTTAGGTGAATAATTTAGGTCACAGAGTAGCATTTGAAAATAAAAAGGCAAATATCTTCAATGAATCAGGAAGGTTGATTGGTATCGGTGAGCAGACAAAAGGTAACTTACTCTATCTGAATGATATTAACACCACTTGCTTAATGGCTAGAAATGAAGACATATGGTTGTGGCATAAAAGATTGTGTCATGTAAATTTTGACAACATGATAAAGATAAGTAAAAATAAAAATGTAAGAGGCTTATCGATCATGTCAAAGCCAGACAATATCATGTGCAAAAATTGTCAAAAAGGTAAGATGACAAAGTCTAGTTTCAAAAGAAAAACCCATACATCTGATGTCATTCTATAATTAGTCCATACTGATCTATGTGGACCAATGAGGACAAAGAGTTACTATGGTGATAGATATTTGATTCTCTTTGTTGATGATTACTCTAGAATGATGACATGTTTCTAAACGATAAATTAGAAGCATTCAAGATGTTTAAATGGTACAAAGCAATGGTAGAAAAACAAAGTGGTAAGGAATTGAAATTCTTAAGATCAGATAGAGGAGGGGAATTTATTTTAGATGAATTCAGTAACTTTTGCAATGAGCATGGAATCAAAAGACAAGTCTCTGCACCGAGAACACCATAGCAAAATGGAATTGTTGAAAGAAGGAACAGATCCACTGTTGATTGTGCAAGGACACTGATGATAGAGAAAGGCATCACCCAAATCTTCTGGAGGGAAGTTGTTAGTACTATTGTTTACACATTGAGCATAGTACAATTGAAGAAAGACACCAAGAAGACACCCTATGATCTATGGTATGGTTACACACCCAATGTAAGTTACTTCAATATTTTTGGTAGTCAATGTTATATCTTAAAAGATGATAGAAATGGAAAGCTTGACTCCAAAAGTGATGAAGGTATCTTTCTAGGATATTCCACCAAGAGAAAGGCTTATAAATGTCTCAATAAAGCCTCTAACAAAATTGTTCAAAGTGCAAATGTAAAGATAGATGAATTTGCTGAGAAGAATGAAAAGGAAAGCACAAAAAAACCAGAGGACTACAATAGGTTTGTTTATAATGAAGAACCTGATACTCTACCTAAACAACAATGTATAGCTCTTGAGCACCATAATATTGCACCCGAGCATCAGGCTACAAATACCAAAAATCAAGATATTGCTCAAGATGATGTACCAAGTGAAGGAGATCGGAATGAAGGAACACGATGATGATCAAGATGATAGACAAAGAATTGAAATTGTACTTGTTAGGTATGTTAGAAGGAATCATCCACAGAACCAGATCATTGGAGACAAGAAGGATGGTATGAGAACTAGAAGAAGTCTGTAAACACAAGATGTCTAATTTGTGATTATGAGCCAAAATCTGTCAATGTTGCACTTGATAATGAAGAATGGATTAGTGCTATGAATAAAGAAATTGAGTAGATTGAGAAAAACAATACATGGACACTTGTACCAAGACCAGATGACAAGAATGTCATCGATACAAAATGGATATTCAAAAATAAACTGAATGAGAATGGAAAAGTCACCAGAAACAAAGCAAGACTAGTATGCAAGGGGTATGCTCAAGAAGAAGGGATTGACTATGGAGAAACTTTTGCACCCATTGCTAGGCTAGAAGGAGTGAGAATATTACTTGCTTATGCTACATATAAAGGATTCAACGTATACCAAATGGATGTCAAGTCTGCATTCCTAAATGGAATACTTGAGGAAGAGGTATACATTGAGAAACCAGAAGGGTTTGTTGATCTAGACAAGAGGAACATGGTATGTAGACTACACAAATCCTTATATGGATTAAAACAAGCACCAAGAGCCTGGTATGAAAGAATTCATTCCTATCTCATAAGTATTGGATTTGTAAGAACTAGTGAAAACAATAATATTTATTTAAAGGAAGATACTGATGCTAACATTTTGATTGCTAAAATATTTGTTGATGGCATCATATTTGGAGGTAATGATATGCTATGCAAGTCATTTGCAAATGAAATGAGAAAAGATTTTGAGATGTCTATGTTTGGAGAGATCAAGTTCTTTCTTGGTCTACTGATCATACAACAAGATGAAGGCATTTTCATCACACAATCCAAATACATCAAGGAAGTGCTGAAAATATTCAAAATGGAAGATTCCAAGCCAATTGGAACACTGATGGAAATTGGATGTAAACTAACAAAGGAGGAAAATTCACCTGAGGTAAATCAAACTTTGTACAGATCAATGATTGGCAAACTCATGTATGTTGTACATACTAGACCATATATTGCACATGCAGTAGGAATAGTTGCAAGTTTTTCTGCCAATCCTAGAGAATCACATATGACTACTGTGAAAAGACTCCTCAGATATCTGAAGAATACCAAGGACTGTGGCTTATGGTATAGAAGAGAAGGCAAATTTGAACTTAAGGTCTTTACCGATGCTGATTGAGCTGGAAATATTGATGACCACAAGAGCACAACTAGAGGAGCATTCTTTATGGGTGACAGACTTGTCACATGGATTAGCAAGAAGCAAGGATGTATCTCTCAGTTTACTGCAGAAGTAGAGTATGTTGCTACTACTGCAAACTACTCAAATATTGCATGGATCAAACAATTACTGGAAGGTATGCATATGAAAATTCTTGAACCAGTAATTATCTATTGTGACAATACCAGAGAAATTAACATTTCCAAGAATCTAGTCATGCATGCTAAGACTAAGCATATTGCTATCAAGTGTCACTATCTTAGAGAACAAGTGCAAGCAAAAGAAGTGACACTAGAATATGTTCAATCAAAGGAACAATTAGATGATATCTTCACCAAGCCACTACCCAAGGATACATTTGAGTACTTGAGAAAGAGACTAGGGGTTAGACCCTTGTCTACTAGTTAGTAAGATGATTAGAAGGCTGCATCAGCCTACATATTATCAAAATATCATTCATGTTGATCCAATCAAAGAGATGGAATTCAAAGATACATCTGTACACAACAAGGTATTTATCTACTCCAAGCACCAGAACTGTTATATTGTTGATGGATTGGGAAATTCAAGGAGTATATTATGGATAGAAAGGATTGTTTGGCAATACTATCAAATATTTGTTTGGCATTGTTGTCAAAGGGAGATATTATATCCATTATCAAATTATCCAAAAGGAAAAGATGTAACCAAAAAGGGAGAGTACATACAAAGAGAGAAAAGAGACATAAAAAGAAAAGAACAGTCAAAGGGAGAGAGTTTGACACAAGAAGAGAACACAACACATCAGAAGAAGAAAGATTCTACATCTATCCAGTGAAGGGATTGAAGACAGAAAGAGAGTTGCAAGAATTTAATCTAAGTTATGTGAGCTTACTGAGGACCAGATATTTGTATCGGTTATAGTACATAAGATTGGTAGTTTGATGAACTTAAACTATTATATTTCATATTGTATTAGTAATAATATAGTGTGATAATGTAGTGTGTTTCCATCAATGCCAAAGGGAGAGATTGATGAACTATAACTGATTGAACATTTGAAGATGTTAATTTGATGATCATAGAGACACAAAAAGTTAATGCAAGACATTAAATCAGTTAATTTATTGTATTTTCATTGATGTCAACTTGATATAATCTGTATGGTCATGTACATACTGCTAAAGACTTCAAAGAACCAATGAATCAAAGGCTATGCTATCAGTAATGCATAAAAGTCAAGTATTCACAAAGTGATTGTATACACCGACGGAATGCACACTGAAAGACAGAGTAAATGAATGAGAGAAAAGTCATAGTGTTACCCAATGAGCAAAAGCACAGCATTACAGACGAGCAAGGTCACAGTGTTTCCTAATGAGAAAAATCACAGTGTAACCCGACAGACAGATTTACAGTGTTTCCCGATGGATAGACAATGGACGAAGATCCCAAAGACAACTAAAGTCTCACTGATAGAATAGTCAATTGTCACCGACGACTAACTGAAGTATTGACCGATAGAACAAAGAGTTCAAAAATGAAAAAATGCTTAGCTGTCAAGAGATAAATATAGACTTAACTGGTACTTATCATTGTTTTAATCGACAAGATAAAGCTGGAGATAAGTAAAGGATTTAAAGCTACTTAGTCTAGTTGGCAAGAAGATCTCTACGAGATAAATCAGGAGTTTTTCTTTAAATCTAATTGGCAAGAATTGTGGATCACACCAAGATCAAGCAAGCCAAGAAACTGTGAAATCATGTCTATATAAGAGACAAGGTTATTCAATATGAATATGGAGAGTGACAAGAGAATAGAAGCTAAAGAGATTCTAAAGGATAAGAAAGTCTTCATTCAGACCTTATCAATCAAGCTAAGGAAAGAGCTAAATTTTGCAGACACCTACAAACAGTGATACAATATCACAGAGTAGAATAGTGTGGAGCAAAGGTATTGAATTGATAACATTGATCAGAAAGGTAATGCACTTACAATAGATCTAAAAATCTACAATTCTAGTTGTATATGTGAACAGATCAATTTATTGTTTCAATTTAACCATTGAAGCATCAAGTCTCTTAACCAAGAAGGACTTAAAACTCTTTTCTAATTGAGATACATCCCAAGGAGTATCAAAAAGTTTGATCATACAAAGTAGCATTGGATATGCCTGATACCTATTGACATGCCAAGTGAGTGTTTGATCAAGGATGGTAGCATTAGATGCCAAATACTAAGTGACAAAATATTCATTTAAATCCTCTAACAAGTTCACACCTAACAGTGTGTTTGTAACCTTTAACAGGGTTGGCTCTTCACTGAGCTCACTTTAGAAGAGTGAAATTTTGGGTTACCAGTCCCAGTGATTTTTCCCTTAATAGGGTTTCCACGTTAAAAATCCATGTGTCAATGTGTTTATGATTCATTACTTTATTATTTTGCATTTCACATAAGTAAATTTGGATTGATCGGTATACACTAGTTATTTACTATATTTCGGTAAATAGAAAGATTGCTAACCGATAAAAGTAAGAATAAGGTTTGAAAGAGTGATCCGAGAAGTAGTTATTTGTTATTAATATTTCAAGGCAATCATCTTGTAGGACTGAAGATAACTAGAGGCTTATATAGGTGGTAATAATTTTTTGGGTTGAGTTAAGGATTAATTTTTGAGGCCACTGATTCACCCCCCCTCCCCCCCTCTCAGTTATTCTAACAATTGGATCTTTTGGAAAGGAAGAGTAAATGAGGAAGGAGGATCAATTTATAAATGACACAAATCAAGTAAAGGAGAAAAAAGGTCCTTGGGATAGATAGTAGGGTGAAATAGTACCCTTGCCCCCCAAGTGTGAGGACAAGGAATAAGAAGGACTATTATGTTTCTCACAAAGTATGGTTGCACCTAAAATTGCACCACCATAAATGACAATGATCCCCCAAAGGATATGCTAGCAATGTCACATTGTGAGGAGAAACATAATAATATTTTAGATGTTATTTAGAATGATCATGAAAAAAGGCGTCCTTCATTGTTACATGTCCATTTTAATCATACCGGAATCAATGAATTCTTGAATTTTACACTTCAAATCATAGCATTCATTAGTCTTATGGCCACAAATATTATGATGCATACAAATGGAAGAATTGTCTTGTTTGTGTTTTTTATCTTTTCATTTGTTTTTTAAAGGAAGAGTAATTAAGATGGCATTGGAAAGCTCAAACAAACTATTATCTTGTTTTGATGAGAAATTAGGAGAATAATTTATAGATTGATTGGACAAATGGGAAGGTTAGAAACCTAGAGCTTCTTTGAAAAAATGTGATGTAAATTTCTTACGGGTTTGAATGCTTGGTTGCATATATCCTATACCATGTCCATCATCAAGATTTGAAACATAAAAAAGAGAAGGGTTACCCTTAGGTGAAATAGGGTTTAAATTTGAAGAGGCTCAATCAATATCCATAAATGTGTCAGACTAAGGTTTTTGGATCTCAAATTCAAGGATTTTTATTTTACTATGGAAGAGTGGTGTGAAGTCTAAAGCTCCCCAATCATCATCTTGAAAATTTTATGGTTTTCTTGTTTGTATTGTAGAAAGAATTGAAGGAGGTGGGGATTGAATAATGTTGACTTGATTAGGATCCTTATGTGCTAAATTTTCATTTGTTGAAGTGAGTACATCAAGAATATTATACTCTTGTGGATTATTGTTATATGTGTATGCTACTGCATCATAACCAGGATGTGTAGCAATGTTTACAATAATCACTGGTTTGTATTTTATAGGTATCTTTAATTGTATTGACTTGATTAGGTTCTTTATTCTCAAAAGATTCATCTAGAAAAGAGAGAGCATCAAGTATATCATCCTTTTATTCTAAGCTATTTTTATGAAAAACTTTACGAGAGGGACAAACATAACTCATTAAGGCTTCATCTCTAGAGGGGAGTTCATTCAAGTGAATAGAAGGTGAAGTATCATTTGGGGAGTTAGGAGTTATATCACCCTCTTCCTCCACAATATCATCCTCATGCACCAAGGGACTCTCATGGGGTACATGCATATCAAGAAAATAAGAAACATCATTCTCCAATGGTTCAGGCCAAAGAGAGAGATCATTGAGAGAATTGTTAAATGTATGTTCTTGCATCAATATGTCCTCATGAGGGAGATAATATTTTGGAGAGGAATCATTGAGAGGTTCAGAAAGGGGATTTTTGTATACCTTAAATCCTTCTATCATATTAGTCAAATTTTGGCAAAAAGATAGTTTAGGAGTTGTTGGTTCCCAAATCAACAGATTAGAAAATTCTAAGAGTATGCCACACTCTATGCTTAAACTCTCCAACTGACTTGGCCAACAAACAAGATTAACTAAATGTGGTTAGAATCTTCTGCACTTCAGGCTCTATAGGACCTAGGTGGGTACACCTTCTCACCAATTGAATCTTCAAGCTTATGCTTTTTATAGAATATTTTTATATCTTACTTGTATCTTCCTCCTAATATCTATCTCAAAATGACATACACTCCTAAAATAGATTGATTCACTTACTGATTAATTGATCTTTTATAACTTCTTATTTATCTTACAACTATCTTCTACTTCTCATTTCAACTATCCTTGAATTATATCTTCCTACAACTTTAAACTTATAAAAGAGCGAATTGAGTTTTAATAAAATGAAGGTTTTTATGATCAGTTCCTTATCCAAGGCTGCAGAGCTAAGATTTTATCCCGCTTCTTGCCTATAATTATAGTTACTTGGCATACAAGTGTTTATATGGTATATAAACATGCAAATATGTAATATCATTCAATTATTCTTTAATAATCAATTCATTCCCCATTAATTATTATGATCCAATTATATGAATTCAATCTAGCAGTGCAAGAGCCATACAAATGAAATACTCAAAGAAGAATTTGATAAAAATAAGCTCAAGGTTCATGTTTGCATAGAATTCCCTAGTCTTCCTTTGCCTTGTTGGCTTTTTTTTGTAAACTCTTGCCCAATCCATTGGCAAGGTGGTTTGTGTTGAACCTGAATGATTCTACTGTGCTCAACCCTAGAAGAGGGTTTGTGTTGAAGTGGATATGTATTGGGACCTCAAGGATACTATTGACATTAAAATTTAAGGTCTTTGCCACTCTCAAAGAGTGTTATATCTGAATTTTCCCAACACTTATTTTTTTCCAGTCTTCAAAATACAAGATCAAGGATTTCCCTCTGGTTTCTCTATGTGTTGAGGCTCCTCCCAAGGATTTTGAGCCTCCACACTCTTTTGAATCCCCCAAGGGTAACCCGATCAATGTACTATAGTTTCTTGCAAGAGGAAGGGTTCCCTGTTTGCCTTGGCTTCTCAAAAATAGAAAAGTACCACTGCTCCATAGCCATGATCATAGCTCCAACACCAATTGCAACCTATTTCAAACCTTGTGATGAAGAGTAAAGAGACAATTGGTGAAGGTGTTGTCCCCCTATGTGGGTTTGTACCCCTCAGCTAGCCTTTATTTTATCAAATAAGATGACCTCCCTTTGCTACTCTTGCAACCCTTCTAGATAGGTGGAGGATGACAATGAAGCTCTAGAAAAAACATAGGGTTTCATATCCTAGCTTCTAGAAGGTATCAATTTTTTGGTAGAATAGCTTCACCTCTCTCAAGGATGAGGATGACATGCAAGAATTTGAATCATGAATTTCACTTCATGGAATGTCTCAGGTCTTAATGACCTCACTAGGAAGTATTTTGTGTAGGATACTCAAAAACATATTTGGGCATAGACATTTTTTATCTTAAGGAAGTCAAAATTGCTTCGTTCATGCAAGTTGTTGCATGCCCTATTAAATTTTGCTAGCTAGTCTACTTTTTTCTTTAGAACACGATAGTGGTCAAAGAGGTGTCATCACTATTATTGCGTCATGTTAGGAATCCCCTATTTTGTCCCATGGGTCAAATCCTACTCAAAGGTTGGTGTGGATACTTATGTTAGTTGATAACTATTCTTTTGGGATCATTAGTGTTTATACTCCCAATGATGTCATGGAGAGATCTTTTCTTTGGCTGTGGATTGTTGATTCATTACCACCTGTTACTTGAGTACTGCTCGGTGAATTTAATATGGTTTATGTGGCTTCTAATAAAGAAGGTTCAATTCCCTGTTGATGGATAGATGGAGAGAGAGAAGTGTAGTTTTACATGCACAATAAATTGGATGTTTTTTACCATAACACCAATCACCGTTGTCCTCATGGAGTTTGGCATACGTGGAGAAATTTTTGAGCTAGTACTGATTTCTTTTTTAAATGGCTTGATCATGCCATGATTATGGATCAACATTTTTTCTCTTTTGGAAACTGCCAAGATCTTTTAGTTTTACCTATCCCCAAGGTAACCTTGTCATACCAATATCCCTTCAAGTTAAACATTAAATGGTAAGTGGGTTGTGTATAACCACCCACAACTCAATTTTTTTAACACCTCTTTGATGAGTCATCCACCCATGGTGACCCATATTCAAAGGGTTTAGAATCTTGAAGGTCGTACTACTCTGCAACCCAGCTAGATTATCTCGTGAAATGATGTCATCTAGCACGTGACTTTCTTTCTCTAGATTTATGGCCAATAGTTGGCCATGTAACATTAGCATTACTATGAGGCTACCACCTTAGATTTACATCATGCCATGGAATCTCTTGTTTCCAATCCCTTTTGTATTGACATATAGGTCAGGGTTGCACAACTCTACCACCAAAATTGCCAACAACTATGTTGCCTATGATGCCTAGATCAAAGCTAGGTTTCACTAGTTTAAACTTGGGGTTCATGCTTCCAAAGAGTTATTTATTGCTCTTTGATCATGTCATTCCCCAGCTAGAATCAAGAGAATTAAAAAAGGTCACACAGTGCTCTTTGATCTACTGGATATTCTCCCAGTGTTTGTTCACCATTATGAGAAAGCTTTCACTACGCAGGATATTTCTCCTGAGTGAGATAGGGTTCTACAAGAATGGATTAATGCTATGCCCTCTCGGTTTTCTAAAGCCAAAAATTTGTCTTGTGACCAAGTTCTTACCATTGAGGACCTCAATGAAGCAATTTTCTCCATGTTCGATGGAAAGGCCTCTAGTTTTAATGGCTTTCCTTATTAATATTACAAATCTCTTTGGCCTTGTGTGGGTCCTGACTTGCATACCATCTATTTAGAAGTACTTCACTCTCAATATCTTGGTTAGCTTATTAACAAATGAAATATCAAGTTCATGCCTGGTGGGGGGGTGAAAACATTTTCAATTGGCATCCCATCACTCCACTCAATGTCTTCGATAAGATTATTGCCAAAACCTTGGTTTTGAAGATCTATCATTTGTTCCTGCAAATTGTTTGCCTTGAATATACTAGTTTCATTAAATATAGATTTATTTTAGATAATATCATTGCGGTGTGGGAAGGCATGGACTAGGCCCATCGTTTCAAGTAAAATGCCTTTTTTATCAAGATTGTTTTTGCCAAATCTTATGACTAGATTGAATGACCTTTCATCCTTTCCATGTTGGGGGCTCTTGGATTTGGTCCCCATTCCATCTAGTCTATGAAAATTATCTTTGGGGATGCTTCAACTTGCATCACCATCAATGGTCATCAATATTAAACTTTAAAAATGTATAGGTCTCTTCTCCAAGGTTTCCCTTTAGCCCCCTCATATGTTATGGTTGGTCAAGGCTTTGGTTATCTATTGGAAAACACTATTTTGGCTCGACAAGTCAAGGGTATTTCCCCACTTGAGTCACCTTCTCAACTTATCAATGGTCATTTTACAGATGACTCTTTTCTCATCCTCATTGAAGATGAGCATAATGTATGAGAGGTGCTTCAGTGCCTTGGTACCTTCTATTTGGCTTCTGGGTCTATGTTTTAATGGCACAAAACCCAATGTTATAGGCAGCCCTTTCTCCTAGCTCCACACTAGATTCTCTATTATGGGTGGAAGTGGATTGAACATAATCTTTCAAATTTTGTGTATATCTTTTACTTTTCAGGGCTCTCCTTTGAATCTTTGGAAAGCAGTCCTTGCCAAAATTGATAAGAAGCTAGCCTATTGGACTACTAAGCCACTTTCACTAGTTCAAAAATTCTAGATTTACTCCAAGATTCTTGTAGTCACGCATGTTTATTATTCCTCTTGTTGGGTTCCCTTGAAAGCTTCTTACAATAAACTGGAGAAGCTTCTCAAAGAACTTTTATGGGCTTATGTAGCTAATCATCATGGATTTCATAATTTATTTGGATTTTTGTTGTCTCCTTTCTACCTACAAGTAGGGTTTATCCCTCTGTGCTAAGTGGGCCATTCGAGCCATCTATGGTAATGAGGCCTAGAAAATTCTCCTTAGACATTGCATTTCCCTAGGATATCTAGCCAATAGGCATTCCTAGAAGGCAATTAGCTTTCAAACTATTCTAATCATGAAATATGTGTTAGGATTGCTAAACTGCAATCTTCCCAAGAACACCTGCATGCATAGCTAAGAGTAGATAACTAATAATTAACTGATTTAATTATTAGCAATACTCGACTACTCTAACACCCCCCCTTAAGTGTAACTTAGGGAGAAGCAAAAAAAGCTAAACTACTGCAGAAAGCAGGAAA
>MU226413.1:2558947-2581330 GCA_018584345.1 Thuja plicata
GAAAAGAGCAAGAAGCATCTCCGAAGCATGTCTGAAAACTCTGTCAGAAGATACTGCTGGAACCCCCACTGAAGTGCATGACCAGGTAGAGAAGACAAGTGTCTGAAGAGATGATCAATCGAACCAGCAAGCAATAGAACCAACAGGTGAACCCCCCCATAATGCTGAACTGGGAGAGGTGACAGGAACACTGAAAAGCAGTACCAGAAACAGCTGTAGAAGAAGAACCAGGAACACCAACAGTGCAACAGAAGCACACACACAGGATAAAGGGTGGTGTCACAGACACACTACATGGGCTAATGTCGTGGAAGGTACGCTCACTTGACAAAAGTGGATGCACCTAAAGCGGCAAATGCATCATAATCCCCCCATGGCACTTTATAACACAATGCGAGTACAAAAACTGAACCAGGTGTACAAGATCCAAAAATGCAGAAGAAGGCACTTTATCTCAGTGCGTTTACAGAACAAAAATGCATCAGAAAGAGCATGCAAGCTCAGAAGTCAGAAATAAGAGTGAGCTATGAACTCAGAAGAAGAGATCCCCGGACCTGTAGAACCAAGCACGCCACCAGAGTGCATAAACTGCAAAACTCGGAGGAGTGAAAACCCAGAGCAGAATCTGGACAAATAACCTCTGCCACTGAATAGCACATAGAACCAGCTTTCCGACGATATCTCGTTTTCCGAAAAAGGAGTCCGGATGAGCCAGATATGACTCCCGGAAGGCAAAATAAGACATCAGACTTCAACAGCAAAAATTGCTATCAAAACGGTGGAACCAAAAACCCTAACCTCCACCATCGGAAATTTCTTGGAAAGAGCTTTCCGACAGTATATGAAAGTCAGAAAAATACCCCCGTATGCTCCCTGTAGAGCGAAAACAGACAGGTACCCCCAAAAAAGCTCCAAAAGGACCAACAGAAGCCCCAGGGGCTAAAAAAATAAGCCCCCGGGCGCATGGCGCGCTCCGGGGGCTGGGCATAAGCCCTTGGTCGCAATGTGACTGCCGCTGCCGCTAAAGGGCCCGCGGGGGCTACACAGACCCCCCGGGTGGCGCGGTGGCGGAGAAAACAGGCGGAGCGGCGTCGGGGATGAGAAACCCGGCGGAGCGGCAGGGGCATTCCGGGGAGTGGAGCGGCTCGGGATGCAGAACAGCGGCGGGCGGCGGAGCAACCGCTGAGCGGCGCGGGGGCGCAAAATAGCTGCAGGCGGCGCAGCGACCGTGGAGCGGCGGCGGGGCCAGAGGCGGCGGGGCCCGGGAGGGGCAAATCGGAGGCGCGTTGGCTCCGGGTGGCGCACGGGCGGCGCGGGGGCTGCGCGCCCAAAACGCCACAAATTTTTAAAAAATTTTCTACTGTTGCATCAATTTTCGTGTCCGTACGGCCCTCAGGAGGCCGAAAAAATTCCCCAGAGGCCCCGGTGTCCAAATCAGACGTGCCTTATATGGATTCTGGGGTTTTTGTGCCTTTTGGACGCAATGGAAGTGTCCGTTTGGGCCCAAAATGCCTCCAAAAATAGAGACCCCCCAGAACCACAAAAAGAAGCCGAAAAAGCTTCTGAAACCTGCAAACCCTCTGTGCTTCAACAGAGAACGAACAGCCAGCTGCAGAGTGGCTCTGATACCATGTTAGGATTGTTAAACTGCAATCTTCCCAAGAACACCTGCATGCATAGCTATTACATAAACAGAAGCAAAAGACAGAAGATAGAAGGATCTATGGCGGCCGATAGGCCAGAGACAGGAAAATCATTGTGCAAGAAAAAAGCTTCTATTAACACTAATGAAATTACAATACAATCTCCTTGATAATAAACTAAGAGGTGAATCCTTATAAAGGAATCATGAAACCCTTAAAAGGAAACTCTTAGAAAATAGAAAGTTCCTAAGTCTAACTTAAGCTAAGAGTAGATAACTAATAATTAACTGATTTAATTATTAGCAATACTCGACTACTCTAACAATATGTTGCTCATATTGAAGGCTCTTTTTTCACCAAAATCATTTGGTGTGCTTTGGAAACTGTCAAACCCTATCTTCGGTGGGTTGGCTCTAGCTTTAGGAATGGTCTTTCTTTCAACCGACATAATACTTGGTGGCCTTCACTTGTTTGAATTCAAGGTTTACCTATGGGCCATGTGCTTGCGGTTCATGCCCTACGCTTTCACAAGTGTGGCATACGCACCACATGGGACCTTTTTCTAAAGTTGGCATGAGTCTTTACTCTTAGGAAGATATGTAAGCTCAGTTTTGACTCATTTGGCCAGATTAACAAACGTTCAACATGGTCATGTCTACTCTACCTTTGAATAGGATACACAAGTCGGGCATTTATTTTGTCAAGGCATGGTGGAAATAGTGGTGTTGGTTTCCTAATACATCTTTTTGTAGTTACAAACTCAAGCTCAGATATCACTGGCTTGTTCCTCATTTTCCTATGGTGTCAACCTTGAATTTATGGTGGCATTTGTAGTCCTCTTGTGCTATTTGGCGTCCTAGGTTTCAAAATATATGGTCTACTATTCTCGAGCCCAAGATTGCTCATTTTGCCTAGTGTGTTCTCTTCCAAGGCTCGTTGTTAGGCTCTTGCCTAAGGCATTTGGGCGTTCCTGCTTCAAGTTTCCCTTTCTGGTGATAACTAGAAACCTTCACACACCTCCTCTAGCTTCACCATCATGCCAAGCACTTGTGGAATCAAATTCATGATTTCTTTTGACTTTTTTGGCTTGAGCCTTTTTCTTGGCATATGGTTCTTCTGGGAGATTGGCTTCGTTTCCTCTTTGAATTTACCTAGATTTAGCATGATTTTAGAGTGGAAATCCCCTTCACATTATGAAAAGATATTAATGTTGTTTTTTTTTATCACAAATCAATTGATATTAATGTTTTTCTTTTTACTAAAGCATGTATATGTAATAATGTAATGATTCAGATTCTAGTGCAATTAAAAAAGGTTGCGTTGAAGGTGGTCCACTTGTAAAATATTTTATAGCATTGGGGAAATGCTCCTTGTACAGTTGCCAGAATGCATCTAGATCCTTCTAATTCTTGTGACCAATCTCCACCTAGTGTCTATCGGTGTGACCAAAGTTCCTCTTAGACCCCTCGGTCTCAAGGTCCTCACTTCCAATATTTTGGAGGTGGTAGGTATTTTCAAAGACGACTCTCCACGTCTTTGCCATGTGGGGGATTAGCCTCTAGGCAGGGTACATGAGGTGCAAACCCTTCTACTAGTGGTGGTAGTGACTAGCTAAATTCCAACAATGACAATGGCTGACCCAACTCTTCCAAGTGGCTCCCGTAGTTTGCACTGCCTTTTTCTCCCTCTTGGAAGGACCATGACAAGGATACTAAGGAGGTTGTGGCCGAAGAAGGGTAGTCCATCCTGAATGCTACCCTTGACCTAGCTAATGTATGAGGTCCCAAGGATGATAGAGATCATCCTCCACCACCCTTGGCCACTATTCTAGCCTATTAGTGACTTTTTATGTAATGTTCGTTCTCTGAGCTTAACCTATGTTTATATTTTTGGGTGTTATTCATGTGTATTTTGATCCACTAAACACTCTTGTTTAATTCCTAAAGGGTAATATTGTATCCCCTTACTTTTTTTTGTGTATAGTGTACTTTATCTATTATATTAAAGAAAATGACTACTATTCATTAAAAAAAAATTAAAATTATATTAACAAAAAAGATATATTTATAGAAGTTTCCCAAGTATAATTTTTTATTTCTTTAATGAAAAGGAAAGAGGTTTTTATTACATAAGAGGTGAAGGTAATTTGAACAAACGACCTTGGATCACGCTCCATGATCCATCATTAGGATGAGAAAACTATAGAAGGAAAAAGTACAAAAATACCTATCCCTATATATGCAACTTCTCTTTGTAAAGATAACTCATTCCACACACTATCCATTGAATTGCAATAGACAACACACGTTTAGGGTTAATTAGAAGATGATGATGTCCAAAAGTGTGTAGAGATCATTTATTACTTTTTATTCTTTAGGCTATGGTCTCATGGAGGGGGCTTCCTAAAAAACTTTAGTGTAGGAATATTTTAAAGTTGGGTCTCATGAATTTAGTAATACAATTCAATTTAAAGCTCTCAAATTTAGGAAAGCTAGAGGTCTCATGAACAATCTTGTGACCAAAAGTAGTAAATTTACATCATTTTATCTTTAATTTCATATGATTGACAAAATTTCTAAATTTGGGGTGATCTATTTTTTTTAATTTTTAAGAATCCAAAGGTCTCATGGACAAAAAAATAAATTGCTACAAGATTAATATCATGTCCCCAAATTTTTCCTGCAAAGTTTTAAAACAACTTAATTTGTGCATACAAATAAATAAATGGACCAGCTAAACAAAATAAGCTCATGGGGACGTGCTATTATTCTCTTCCTAAAAAAAGTGAGGGGCTAGAATTTGTCCCACAGCTTAGGCTTTTTTCTTTACCACTTGTCAATCATCTCAAGTTTTTCAATTTTTGTTGTTCAATTTTTTATTATTTTATATTTATTACTCAACATGCTAACTAATACAATCCATAAAATAAATGATTAAGCTCAATTATTTTTAAGACATCGTGTTTCAAATGACCACAAATATATTCTCTCTAAAGTGAAAAATTCCATTAAAAAAAGTTAAACTCATATTTTTCATTCAAAATATATTAAACTAATCAGCATTTGTTGGCTTCCACTCAACATTAGAAAAATGCTCAATCGGATGGAGGGCATCATGGGGTGGACAGCATGGGTGGATGTAAATTCTGTAGCTTGTTTATGATGTTGTCAAACTTTAAACTTTTCATACTCTCAGTTTTTGTTTTGTAGGTTTAATATTGTGATTTTGTGAACTTGATATTGTAACTTTATTTTGAGCACCTTATTATCAATACAAAATTAAATTGATTTATATATTTAATTTAAGATTGATGTATTTGATAACATCTATATATTTATATTTATATTCATATTAACTTAATAAAAAAGACACTATTCATTAAAAAAAAGAATATGTATCATTTATTTTATAAAATTTCTTCAAAAATTAATTCTCCCAGATATAAATTAAATTTATAATTCCCTAAAATTTTCAAATTATAACTACAAGAGCCTATTTCTTAACCTAACAACAATTAAATAAGAAGTAAATCATATTTCTTAACCTAACAAAAATTAAATAAGAAATAAATCATAGTGATTTCTTTCTGTATTATACTTTAAGCTTAAAATAATTATACCTTTCGTGTAAAAACTGAAGAAATACAATAAATAGAAAAACTGAAGTACACAGAAGCCATGCTTATAACCCTAAGGGCTACAATAGGGTTTCCATGCTACAATAGGGATTCCATGGAGCAAACAGAGAATTCTCATGAAATGGATATTATAAAAACATGATTGCACACCATTACTTACAGACACAAGCTTTAAGATTCAAACATAAGGACTTCTGCAAGGACATAAGAGAAAACCAGCAAATTATTAAATACTACGGAGTTATCTGTAGGAAGATCTGTATGCTCAAAGCATTGGCTTGATAATCTGAGACTCCCTCTGCCCCAGTTTCCTGAAAATGCTCTTATTTACAAATTCATCAGATTTCTTCATCACAAGTTCAGAGTTGTCCACTTCAGGGAATGTCTTCCTTTTCTTTTTATCCACAAGAACATTGGGGCAATGCACCAGCTCATGCTTCACATTCCAAGTCCCCAGAGACACAGCCAAAAACATCATCCCAAACAGAGTGTATATTGGTATGTAATCTGCTCTCAATGTTCTTCACCCGACAGACAAACAAAGGAAATACTAAATATATTAGTTTTTCACAATTTATAATAGTTTACAAAGATGGGTACATGAAAAAATGACAAGCAGTACCAAGACAATCAAGAAAAAATAGATTGAAAGCATAATTTGTAAAAACGGGTTACGATAAAATCACTTCAGTATCAAAACTGAAGAAAAAAAGGATTGAGGCATAGTTTACAAAAATGGATATACAAAAAAATCACTTGCAGTACCAAGATACTCAAGGACAAATGGATTGAAGGCATAGTTTGCAGAAATGGGTATTCAGAAAAAATGGATTGAAGACATAGTTTTCATTAAATGAGGATAGAAGATCACTTGCATTGAAGACATAGTTTTCATTAAATGGGGATAGAAGATCACTTGCAGGACCAAGACAGTCAATAAAAAAAATTAGATTCAAGACATAGTTTGCAAAAATTATAGTGTCAAGATAAAATGAAAAAATGGTTTGAAATTTGAAGATATAATTTTTGATGAAAAGTAAAATAGGTTTTAAAGGGACCTAAAATCTTATCTGAATCCTAAAGGCACTTGCAGAGTCTTGATAAAAGATAAAACATAGAAAAACAGTAGGCCGTCAACAGCAAGAAATGGACTGAATGCATAATTTTGAAAAATGGGTATAGGAAAAAATCACTTGCAGTACCAAAACACTAAAGAAAAAAGGCATTGAAGACATAGTGGGTATGGGAGAAAAACACTTGCAGTGGCAAGACACTCAAGAAAAAATGGATTGAAAGGGTTTAGGAGAAAATCGCTTGCAGTGCCAAGATACTTCAGGAAAAATGGATTGAAGGCATAGTTTGCAGATAGGAAAAAATCACTTGTTATATCTGTATGTTGTTTGTGGATTTGATTGTAAGAGTGTTTGTTGTATCAACATTTTGGATCACACTTTTTGTGTACTTTCTATTATCATCTTGATGATGGATCAAGAGTGCGATCCAAAACATCATACAAAAAATACTCACACAATCAAATTCAAAAGCAGCAACATACAGCTAGCCTCATAAATTGTAAGAATCTACCAACTTGCAGTACCAAGACACTCAAGGAAAAATGGATTGAAGACATAAATTGAGAGCTGACCTGGATGATCCTGGAGCAGCAGCAACTACTCCATGGGCTGATGCATGGGGCTGCATCTTAAATTGAGTGCTTGTAGAAATCAGCCTGGCATTCTGATATCTTGAAAGAATGTTTCTCCAGTGAGCCTGCCATTTTCATCAGTATCCATATCAGTGAGCTAGATTTATTATATTGAGTAGATCTAAGGGAATTTAACATAAACAATTTACAAATTTCATAGTAATTAAGAGCTATGAGTATACTGTTGCTCTGGAAGCCATGTTCAATGTAATCCCAGATGAACCACAACACACAGAGTCTTGAGATTCTCAAGAAGAATGGGAGAGATAAAGAAGATGATGAAACAGTTGGTGAATGTGGATAAGGATGGAAATTTAAAACATTTATTTCAAGAATTAATTTGACATGGCAAAGCATAATCCGACACTTGTCTCCACATTAATATCCATTTTCCAAAGATGCCTTACAATAACATTCCACTAACAGGGAACTATTTTTTCCACCAGAGGAGGGTAAAACCTAGAAGAATGTATAGTTAAACTATGGCAGAAAACTCCAATGGGAGCATTATAAATAATAATAATTGCTAAAGTCATTTGCTTTGATATTGATGTTCAAACTAATCCATATGAAAGCAAAAGAAACGCCTCAATTAACTTAAGGGACTAAAGATAATGTGATTAAAATCACCTTAACCATGTAAAATTCACCTTCACCATGGTAGGAAAAAAGAGTTTAGGTATAGTGATTTGCATGAATATTATTTTTATTAGGTGTAGTCAAAATCAAGTCATATCATCACTATGTCATGAATGATGAGTGGATAAGACTATGAATCATATTTTTGTCTTCCCTCTTTTATGTGGATTGTCATCTTTATCCAGAAGGAGACAGAGACGAGTGATTTTTTATCGTGTAAAATTGTTAGGATTCGAACTCAACACCTCGTGTCTGCCAAAAGTAACCATAATCAAACTCTGCCCCAAGGTAATAAGTACCCAAATTACATGTCATATTTTCATTGTTAGTTGTTTTTTAACATCGTAAAGTGATCTTGGGTGTTTTCAATCATATATTCTTATATTGATTGAGAATGAAATGAAAGAGAAGTTGGTTGAAAACAAAGAGCAGGTCCTCCTTGCAATAATGTACTATATTTTATGATTAATAGCATTGAAAAAATAAAAAGTAGAGATCTTTTGAGGATCTTAATTGATATAAGTATGTTAAGGATTTTAACCAAATTCTTTGTTATTTTTGTACTATTATTATCTAATGGTGAATTTTGTAATTTTTTAAGTAATGTTAAAGAGAGTAAATTATCATCTTTTCTTAATGTATTTGTTAATCTTAAATAATATTGGTTGAGATTTAATTCAGTATTAAATGCCTATAATTGAGAATCTTTAAATTGCTACATCAAATGTCTTTCCATACATATTTCAAATTAGACAAAGATAAGGACATCCAAAAAAACCTTTTGTAAGACTAAATGACACTTCAATTTCTAGGACAAGAAATGACTTGAATAGCTTAAATGGTTGGCATGTTAATAAGTTCTTGGGCCTAAACCATCTTAAATACTTAGAAATTATATTATGTTGTTGATTAATTATTATTAATATCTCTAAAGTATTGAAGATTTTAGAAAATATGAAAGAAAAATTTAAATATATATACATTTAAATTGTAAAGGTTGGAATTATCACTATTAAGTGAATTACAATCATTTTCATCAATGTTGCATATCGAGGATATACAACAAAGGTGGCTTGAAATTTCATTTATTTTTCACAATTGCATCAAAGCTTATTTTCATAATAATTTTCTTAGGTGACCTTAAGACAAATGTGTAGATAATCTTCACACGGATGCTCAACATCATAGATACTCTAGCATTTAAACTATTAAGCCCTTCTTGATTCTCTACATAGCTTAGTTTTTTCACTATCCCCCATCAATAAGACTAAGACTTTGACACCCTTGTGCACATCGAACATGTTTTGGATTCTTCATCATTTAATTAGAATTAGAATCTTGTAGAATAATAAGGTTTTTAACTTATGTTGGGTGTTTTAGAGAATCCAAAAGCACTGAGGCCTTCAAATGCATCCATTTATTAGTTCCTTGTTTATGACTTCTTTGCAATGTCAATAACATTATTGGTTGTTAAAAATAAGAACCAGAAATAGTGAACAAAAAGATAACAATGAACACCAGAGACTTATCCTGGGAAAACTCTCCTCACTGAGAGTGAAAAGCCCAGGCCACAAAAGAATGTCCTTTATTAGAGTATCAAGAAAATATTGATTACAAAAATCTGAGACTCCTTATGAATGTCTTCAATAAACAATGATCATTCAATGATCAGAGATAATCTTCACTCACATAGAATTTATTACACAATCAATTAAAATATATTCATAAATTAACAACCAATAATAAAGACAAAACACAATGTTGATATGAAAAATTAATACGAAGCAAAATCTACACCGCTCCTTCACGCACGCAAAAACTCTAGAAAGAGATATGCTGCCAAAGAAAGAAGTCTCGAAAAGAAGGATATCAAAACATAACCCGTCCAAGATCGGTTACAAGACTAACCGACTTCCTTATAAAAGAAGAGCCATCAAAAAGAATATGAACTGATGGAGCAAAAGAGTTGACATTCTCATGAACACAAAGCGTAAGTCTATAAAGAACTGTCGAATACACGAAAGCCAAGTCAACATCCACAAAGAGACAAGGAGAATAAAATGCGAACAAGGATGAGAAAGATGACACGAAGCCAACAGAACACGAAGGCAGGGCAGAAAGAAAGGCACGGACATGAAGACACAAACTGGAGGATGATACAAGAATATCACTAAGAAGATTGAAAGTCTCACATGACAACAAATGGATATCTGTAACTTCTCAGGCAACTACATACTTCAAAAATCCCTCTTAGCAAGAGAGAGTTCTTCAGTTAATCATCTCATGACTACTGCAACTTGATGCAACCAAAAGAATGTCAACAAAATCTCATCATAGATTTTTCTCAATACAAAATTGTTATCTCAGCATAACAAGAATTCACCATAGTTACTCCTAGAGGGTAAAAATAACATAAAATAAGTTAGAGTCACACATATGACTTCCACCATGGATACTCCCAGAGGGTGAATCCACCATAGCTACTCCCAGAGGGTTGAAACAAGGTATTTCACCTCGAACTTCTCTCACAGAGAAGAACTCATTAACAAGGGATTGCACCTCAAACTTCTCTCGCAGAGAAGAACTCATTAAACATATGTAATGAACTACTAAAGCTGAGACTCTCCCTCAGAAAGAGAAACATTCTCAACAATACCAAGCTTTTCTCTGAAATAACAAAACTTGTTTCACACAACTTTGGTTATCACAAAATATCATTGTAGGATCCAAAGGTTGTCCAAACAACCCTGCAATCATTTTGCGAAGCCACACAACTTCTCTTGCAACCACACATGTGATGCAAGGAGGGTTGATAATGGGGCCAAAGGCTCTCCCAACTACCAAACCAGCTTGCCAACACAATGCGGAAGAAATAAAAACACAGTGAGAGAAGAAACAACAAAGATCCTTTTCATTAATTGATCAAACTTATTACATGTCAGGTTGTACGGCCTTCCCGGTTTGGGCCATATACATTTAATGAATTATAAATTGATCTTCATACATGTGAGGTCACAGAACTGCCTTACAATATCTCAACAGATAATCTTCTATTAACATCTGATATCCAATCTTATTCTACAATTGATACCAAAACTAAGAACAAAGAAACAAATATATACAAGAGTCCACCAAGAGAGGTCTGCACTCAAATCTATAAGTGAGACCCAGATTTAGGTCCACACATATCCCAATGAGAGACCCCAAATCAATTAAGCCACAGAAATCAACTGAAGAAGTCGGCCACCAGATCCAACTCCAAATAAACAACTCAGGCAAAGGATGACCGAGAAACAGAGTGACTTGGGAAAGGAACACCCCGAGAAACAGGAAACAAACCCGAGCGTCAGAAGAGAAACCTGAGCAACAGAGAATGAACAAGCATAACCGAGCGACAGACCCGAGAAACAGAGTACTTCTCGAGCAACCTCCAAACAAACTAAAGAAAAAAACAAACATCTTTTTGGTTGAGCAGGATTGCCAAGGACCCAAGATGCTCCTGCATCAGACACTTGGGATACAAGAAATGATTCCCTGAATCATGTATCAGGTCCAACCTGAAATGAATCTAACTTAGATTGAGAAATCCAGGATGAGTCCTCAATCAGTTTGTTCTTCCACTTGACCAGATACTCCATGTATTCCTTTCCTCTTGTACTTCTACCAATTCTCTGTTTCAAAATCTGTTCAACTTCCTCTATCTGCTTCTTAGGATAATCACTTGGTATTGTCACTTCTTTATCAGGTTCATGATATTCATACAAGTCTGAAATATTCAATATAGGTGATATATCCATGTCATCAGGTAATTCAACTTCATAAGCATTTCCACTATCAAATCTTCTCAATATTCTGCAAGGACCAAATTTCTTCATCTTCAATTTTTCATAGGTTCCAATAGGAAATCGTCCTTTCTTTAAGTGAACCATTACTGCATCACCAACTTCAAATGTTTTATGCCTTATTGATCTGTCTGCACTATCCTTTTACTTCTGATTACTTTTCTTCATCTTTTTTTTTACCTCTTCATGCAATGTCTTCATGAACTTAGCAAATTCTTCTACTTCAACACTTATTTTCTCTTCTCTAACAATATTTGTCAAGTCTGATATACCTCTCGATTGTGTGCCATGAACAATCTCAAAAGGTATCTTTCCAATACTTCTATTTACTAAACTGGTGTATGCAAACTCTGCTTGTGCCAACATCAAATCCCAATTACTTTGTGTGTCTCCAACTAGGGATCTCAACAAATTACCCAAACTTCAGTTTACAACCTCTATTTGTACATCATTATGTGGATGAAATGTAGAACTAAACTTCAACTCAATATCCAACTTCTTCCAGAGCGTTCTCCAAAAATAGATTACAAACTTACTATCTCGGTCAGAGATGATACTCCTCAGTAATCCATGCAATCTGACAATCTCCTTAAATAAAAGATCCGATATATGCACTGCATCTGATTTTTTCTTACATGGTATGAAATGTGTCATCTTTAAAAATCTATCCACAACAAAAAATATGGAATCATTACCTCTTGTTGTCCTAGGTAAGCCAAGAAAAAAATCCATGCTGATATCACTCCAAGATTTCTCAGGAAAAGTAATTGGTGTATACAAACCAGTATTCTGACTCACTCCTTTTGTAACTTGACAAACTCCACAAGTTTTCACAAATTTCTGAACATCCTTATATAATTGAGGCCAAAAATACCTTTCCTTAAGCAAACTCAATGTTTTATCAATGCCAAAATGTCTAGCCAAACCACTACTATGTTTCTCCTTAATCGAATTAGTTCTCATTGAACCTCTTTGTATACACAATTAAATACCTTTGAACAACTTATCTTCTTGAATGAAATAGTCTTCATACTTACTTGATTGATTTGAATTAGGTGCTCTACACACTCTCCACTGCTCAGAAAAATCAGGATCACTTACATACAAATTCTTCATGCCATCAAAACCAAGAACTTCAATTCTCATTTCAGTTGACAAAGATCTTCTTCTACTCAATGCATCAGCAACTCAGTTAGATACTCCACTCTTATATTTAATCACAAATGTGAAACTCTGTAAATAGTCTACCCATTTCATATGTCTTTGATTCAACTTATTTTGACTACCCAAATACTGTAAATCCTTATGATCAGTATACAACACAAATTCATTTGCCATCAAATAATGCCTCCATTTCTTCATAGCTTGCACAATAGCATAGAACTCTTGATCATAGACAAGATATTTCCTCTTAGCATCATTCAACTTTTCACTAAAGAAAGCAATAGGTTTACCTTCTTGAGTCAACACAGCTCCAATCGCACTTCCACTTGCATCACATTCAACTTGGAATACCTTATTGAAATCAGGTAATGCTAACATGGGTAATTAAGAAACCTTCATCTTCAAAGCCTGAAAACTCTTATCATCTCCATGTGTCCACTTGAATTCTCTTTTGTCTCCTCTCATTGTTTAAGTCATAGCATTACAAATAGAACTTAAATTTTAGATAAAATTCCTGTAAAAACTTCCCAATCCATGAAATGATCTTACCTCACTGACATTATCAGGTGTAGGCCAACTAAGTATAGATTCAACCTTCTCTGGATCCATCTTCAAACCATCAACTAAAATCACAAAACTGAAATACACAAGCTCTTCTTTCATGAAGGAACACTTCTTTAGATTTATCAGCAACTTTTCCTCTTTCAATCCCTGCAACACTTTCCTTATATGCATCAAATGCTATTGTATAGTCTTACTGAATATCAGAATATCATCCAAGTATACAATCACACACTTATTCAAGAATTTCTTCATAACTTCATTTATTAATCTCATAAATGTACTCAGTGCATTAGTTAAACCAAAAGGCATAACCAACCACTCATACAAACCTTCCTTTGTCTTGAAAGCAGTCTTCCATTCATCACCTTCTCTGATTTTGATCTGATGATAGTCACTCTTCAAATCAATTTTGGTAAAATATCTTGCTCCACTCAAACAATCCATTATGTCGTCCATTCTCGGTATAGGAAACCTATACTTCACTGTGATCGTGTTGATTGCTCTTGAATTAGTGCACATTTTCCATTCTCCATTCTTGTTAGGTGCCAATACAGCTGGTACTGCACATGGAATCAAACTTTCTCAGATCAAACCTCTGTTCAACAATTCATGAACTTTTCAATTAAGCTCTTCATTCTTGTTCGGTGTTAACCTATGTGGTGATTTGTTTGGTAAACTAGCTCCAGGAATCAGATCCATATAGTGACTGATATCTCTCATTGGTGGTAACCCATTAGGTACATTATCTGAAATTATCTCCTTGTACTCAGTGAGAAACTTCTCAACTTCTGCAAGAATTTCATCTTCTATATTCTTACTCGATTTGTTAGGAATCAAAGCATAAAAGATATCATTTCTTTTCAAATCCTTAACAAACTGTCTACCTTCCATCAAATAAACTTTCACAGATGTACATATCTCACCAACAGATTCTTCAATCAAAGGTAACAAAACTTTCTTATTTCCATCGACCCAAATAGAATATCTATTCAATCTTCTATCATGTACAACATATCTATCATATTTCCAAGGTCTACCCAATAGAATATGACACACAATCCATAGGCATAATATCACACAACACTTATCATAATAATTTCTAATTTTTAGATTCAAAAAACATTGTTCACTCACTATTAATGTATGTTCATCCTTGATCCATGAGATCTGATAGGGCTTCAGATGTTTCATCCTCTCCAACTGTAACTTTGTAACTATTTCCTCAAATGCCAAATTCTCTGAACTTCTGCTATCCACAATCACCTTCCAAACCTTGTCTACAAATAAACATCTGGTCTTGAACAAAAATTTCTTGACATGATCTTGCTCATCCTTCTCACTCCATAGTATCCTTTGGATCATGATATTTCCTTCCTTCTCAGCTTCATTTGGTGACTCCTCTTGCACCAAAGCATTTCTGCTACTACTGCCTTTCTTGCTTGCATGTGTACACTCAAAGGATTTATGTCCTTCCTCACCACAATTATAACAAGTTACTTAGAATCCTTTTCTGTTATATCCACCTCTGGAGTAATTACCTCTTCCTCGGTATGAACTTCTACCTTTCCATTCAGTCTTTCATTTGTCTTGAGATGTGTCTGAAATTGACTTGTCTAGTTCAGATCTACTATTTTTACCATGAGATCTACCTCTTCCTCTAGGGAATCTACCACCTCTGCCTCTTTCTCTTTGTTCATATCTTCTATTCAAAATTTCCTCAACTTTTAGGGAAAATTGATATGCCTCCTCAATGCCTTCCATCTTGACCAAACTGATCTCATCTTGTATGGAACTTCTCAATCCATTCAGGTATCTTTCTATTCTTTCCATTTCATCTTCAACATGTCCAGATCTGATGTCCAATCTATGGAATTCTTCAGTATAGTCCTTTACTGATCTATCTTTCTTCTTCAAACTTTGCATTCGCCAGATTAGGTTAATCTGATGATCACAAGGTAGAAAATTGTCTTTTAATTTTTTTACCATCTTATCCCATACATTGATTTTTTCTTTACCTTTCTTCTTTCGATCCAATTGCAGATGTTCCCACCATAAGGATGTATGAACTTTCAACTTTACTCTTGCAATCTTCACCTTCTTATCCTCTGCTACATTATCATATTCAAAATACTTTTCCATCTCAGTTATCCAGTCAATCAATTCATCAAAATCTAATTTTCCACTATACTCAGGAGGATTAAACTGAGGTGTGGGTTTCAAACTTGACAATGCTTGTAGGAATCTCTCTTCTTCCTAATTCATCACAGGTGTAAGTGCAGCTTCACCTTGGACCTCTTCCAATTCATCGTCACTAACATCTTCAAGATGTCTTCCTCTGTGTTGGGTTGTCTCAACAACTTCCAATCTAGCAGCCATCTATCTAAGCATATCAACTAGACTGGATCTGCATTTCCTCTCCCACAAACCATCTTGAATCCCTCTGGAATTGTAGGTCAAATCACAATCTGCTACCCCACAACAATATCACCAACTAGGGTTAGGGTTTATAAGAAGGAACTTATATCTCACCAATGCTCTGATACCACCTGACGCAAGGAGGGTTGATAATGGGGCCAAAGGCTCTCCCAACTACCAAACCAGCTTGCCAACACAATGCGAAAGCAACACCAACAAAGTGAGAAGAAAAATCATAGATCCTTTTCATTAATTGATCAAACTTATTACATGTTGGGCTATAAGGCCTTCCCGGTTTGGGCCATATACATTCAATGAATTATAAATTGATCTTCATACATGTGAGGTCACAGACTTGCCTTACAATATCTCAACAGATAATCTTCTATTACCATCTGATATCCAATCCTATTCTACAACTGATACCAAAACTAAGAACAAAGAAACAAATATATACAAGAATCCTCCAAGAGAAGTCGGTGCTCAAATCCATAAGTGAGACCCATATTTAGGTCCACACAGATCCCAATTAGAGACCCCAAATCAATTAAGCCACAAATATTAACTGAAGAAGTCGGTCACCAGATCCAACTCCAAAATAAACAACTCGGGCAAAGGATGACCGAGCAACGGAGTGACTCGGGCAAGGAACACCCCAAGCAATAGGAAACAAACCTGAGCGTCAGAAGAGAAACCTGAGCAACAGAGAATGAACAAGCATAACCGAGCAATAGACCCAAGCAACAGAGTACTTCCCGAGCAGCTTCCAAAAAAACTAAAGAACAAAACAAACATCTTTTTGGTTGAGCAGGATTGCCAAGGACCCAAGATGATCCTGCATCAACATGCTGCAACATATTCTGCTTTAGTTGTACTTTGAGCCACACAAGATTGTTTCTTGTTGCACCAAAAAATTATAGTTGAACCTAGGCTGAAACAACACTTAAAATAATCTTTTTTTCAAGTACAGAACCTGCCCAATCTGAATTAGTGAAGCCTAGTAAGTTCAGGTCCACACATGAAGAGTATTTTAGACCAAAACCCACTGTACCACGAACATATCTCAATATATGTTTTTCTACCACAAGATGAAGTTGCCTTGGTTCACACATGACCTAACTCAAGCTATTTATTGCCTAACAAATATCATGCCTTGTATTCACCAAATACATTAATGAGCCAATTAACTGCCTGTATAAGGAAGGATCAACTAAATCTAAAAGTGTTGCCTCCTCATGTAACTTTTTCATATTTGCTTCCATAGGAGTAACCATTGACTTGTGCTCTAACATGTCAAACCTTTTCAATATATCAATTGCATATTTTCCTTGGCTTAAAATAATTTCATTTATCTTTGTCACACTTCAAACCCAAGGAAATAATGAAGAAGCCCAAGATCTTTCATTTTAAATTCAGAAGCTAACTCCTTCAATTTGACAATGAGATCATTGTCACCTGTAAGAAATAAATCATCCACATAGAGCACAAGAATCAAGACTTTTCCATCACATACCTTGAAGTATAAATTTAGATCAGTATCATTCTTTAGGAAGCCCATGCTTAAAAGATAATTGTCAATTCTCTCATACCAAGCACGTGGTGCTTGTTTAAGACCATAGAAGGCCCTTTTTAGCTTACACACATGAGAGTCTTTGTTATTAATAACACACCCTTCTGGCTGCTCTATATAAACTTCCTCTTCTATAGTGTCATTTAAGAATGTTGTTTTAACATCCATTTGATGAAGACTCCAACCCTTAACTGTTGCAACAGCTATGATTGATCTAATAGAGGTATAGCGAGCTACTAGAGCAAAAGTCTCATCATAATCTATACCTTCCTTTTGTGAGAACCCTCTAGCCACAAATCTTGTCTTGTGTTTTTCTATACTTCCATCTGCTACATGCTTGATTTTAAACAACCACTTAGAGGAAACCATAGATTTATTTTCAGGCCTAGAAACATTATCCCATACATCATTTTTTATGATGGATTGGTATTCTTCCAACATGGCATCCTTCCACACTTTTTGATATGAAGCTTCTTCAAAATTACATAGTTCTGAAGTAATGATATGACTCATCAAAGACACATAATTTGAAAATTTATGAGGCCTTTTACTCTTGAAAAGTGCCATGAGGGGTTGCATATTTTTTAGCCTCTTCCATGGTGTTTCTAGCCCATAGAGGTATTTTCTTACCAGCTGAAACATTACTTGGACCTGTTGAATCATCAAAAGAGTCAACTGGATCAATTAGATCAACAAATTCTTCTAAACCTGCATGCTCCCTCCGAATCTCTAAAGGTAGATTTGAAACAATCATGTTTATATCTTGAGAAGGCTCAATATCTTCTTACTCATGTTCCAAGTTAGTTTCTTTAGATTTATTGAAAGTTGCATCTTCATCAAAAGTAAAATCCTTGCTAATTTCAATATGCTTTTGACCTGGAATATAAATCCTGTATGATTTTGAAGACTCACTATATCCACCAAAAATCCCTTTCTTCCCTGAAGGTTTTAGCTTACATCTTTTCTCTTTAGGAACATGAATATAGATAGGACAACCAAAAATTTTAAACTGACTGATGTCTGGTTTGATACTTGTAAAAACTTATTCTGAAGTAATATTATCTAGAATATGATGAGGGTTGTGATTCTGAATATATATAGTTTTCCTGCAAGCTTCTGCCCATAAAAACATTTGAAGACTCTGATAATGAATCATAACCTTCGCTGCCTCAACATTGTCTTGTTCTTTCTTTCAGCTATCCCATTTTGTTGAGGATTATAAGGGACACAAAACTCCCTCTTAATCTCAGCCTCAATACAAAAATTATGAAATAAACCAGACACATACTCTCTTCCATTATCTGATCTTAGAACCTTAATTGTCTTGTTAGGTAAGTTTTCAACAAGAGCTTTGAATTCTTTAAATCTAGACAACAATTCATCAGATTCTTTTGACTAAAGAAAATATATCCAACACTTACGAGAAAAGTCATCAATAAATGTAACATAATACCAACAACCACTAAGAGAAGCAACATACATATGACCACATAAATTAGAATGAATTAATTCAAAGACTTCCTTAGTTCTACTTTCACTATTATGAAAATTATTTTCAATATTCTTACCTAGGGCGCATCCCTTGCATACACCTTCATGATTTTGATTCATCTTGGGAATACTGGTCAACAACCTTCTCCATTGAAGACAAAGTGTTGAAATTTAAGTGACCCAAACGCTTATGCCACAACTCACTTGAATTTGAAGAATCATGAGCTAAAGCAAGAATAGGATGAGCTAAAAGCTTGTAGAGACTATCATGACGAACACCAATAACACAAGCTGATTGAAAATTTGAATTCTTCTTCCAAGCAAGAACTTTTCCATCAGCGAAAGAAACATGATATCCTTTGTCCTCTAATGCTAAAATAGAAATCAGATTTCTTTTAATACCAGGAACAAAGAGAACATCACTTAGAGGTACACCTGAATCCAACTGAAAGGATATAGAACCAAAAACCTTTATTGAGTAACAAACATCATCACCAATAATGACTTGAAGATGAGTCTTTTTCTTTCAAGTTGAAGAGGTGTTCACGATAACCAGTAATGTGGCGAGAAGCTCCACTACCAATTAGCCATGTATCATTATTTGTAGGAATATTGCTTGAAAGTGAAGAAATAAACAAGAACCCTTCAGAATTGTCACTAGACTCCTTTTGAGGAGAAGAATTCTCAACATTAGCAACAATTTATTGAGGCTTTGGCCTTGAAGTACAATCATGAGAAAAGTGTCCAAACTTATCACACCTAAAACATTGGATCTTAGAAAAGTCCTCCTTTTTCTTAGCATCAGGAGTTGAATCATAATTCCTCTCTCTATACCTTTTGAAATGACCTCTTCTAACTTTCTTTTTGGAAGTATGGGCAACAAGAACATGATCATCTTCATGATGATATTTACAACCATTGCCTCTAGCCTCTAAAATCCATTCTTCTTGAATGCAATCAGCCCTCAATATGTCAAATTTAGGAAGATCATCTCTTCCACTAACACCTTGAATGAATTATTCCCAAGAGTGGGGAAGTCCATTCATAGAAAGCATCACCAAATCTTTATCAACAAATGATTCACCAATAGCACTTAGTTGATCTTTTAATTAAGTAATCTTCATAAAATATGAAACCACTAAATCTCCTCTAGCCATTTTAACATGAAGAAGTTGACGACGAAGGGCTAGAGCTCTACTAGTGTTGTTGAATTCATACAGGTCCTTCGATGTCTGAAACATATCTTTAGTTGAATTCAACTTAGAGATAATAGGAACAAGATGATCTTTAACTGAATCAATCAAAAATTTCTTGGCCGTGATTTTTTTCTTTTTCCATGTAGTTTTCTCATCATCTCCAGAAGGTTCAGGTACATAAGAATTAACATAGTTAAGAAGATCATTTTCCTCAAGTGAGATCAGAATTCTAAACTTCCATTAGGAAAAGTTAGAAGAACCATCCAGTCTGTCCTCAACTTTCAAACCATTCACCATTGAAGCTAGCTGAATCAAAATCACATAAAGGAATAAAAGAAAAAACAAATACTTCTAGTTTTGGATCGTTTCCTTAGACCCGCTATGATACCATGTTAAAAATAAGAACCAGAAATAGTGAAAAAAAAGATAACAATGAACTCCAGAGACTTATCCTGGGAAAGCTCTCCTCACCGAGAGTGAAAAACGCAGCCCACAAAAGAATGTCCTTTATTAGAGTATCAAGAAAATACTGATTAAAAAAAATCTAAGACTCCTTATGAATGTCTTCAATAAACAATGAGCATTCAGTGATCAGAGATAATCTTCACTCACATAGAATTTATTACACAATCAATTAAATTATGTTCAACAATTAACAACCAATAATAAAGATAAAACACAATGTTGATATGAAAAATCAATACGAAGCAAAATCTACATTGCTCCTTCACTCACGCAAAAACTCTAGAAAGAGATACACTGCCAAAGAAAGAAGTCTCGAAAAGAAGGATATTGAACCATAACCCATCCAAGATCGGTTGAAAGACTAACCGACTTCCTTATAAAAGAAGAGTCGTCAAAAAGAATATGAACTGACGGAGCAGAAGACTACATCCTCATGAACACAAAGCGTAAGTCTATAAAGAACTGTTGGATACACGAAATCCAAGTCAGCATCCGCAAAGAGATAAGGAGAATAAAACGCGAACAATAAGGATGAGAAAGATGCCACAAAGCCAATAGAACACGAAGGTAGGGAAGAAAGAAAGGCACGAACAGGAAGACATGAACTGGAGGAACATACGAGAATAAGTAAAACCCTATAGAGAATAAACCCAATGTATAAAAACCATCCCTCAACTATTACTATTTTTTAATTCAATTTACAAGTTCTAACTTAATTCACCAAGCATCTTCCATCTAGATTAGAAGTGTTGACTTCATAACTTCTCCAAGCACCATGGTGGCAAAAACTCTATGTCGCCACTTACACACTTACACTAGAAAATGGTAAGTACCAGAGCTAGGTTGATTCTTAGACCCAAACCTAAACCTAAAGGGTTTATTTATAATGACTCTACCTATGCATCCCATTTTTGTAAATAAGAGGCTTCATAGTTTGTACATCAATGATAGAAATTCATCCTCTCCTCTTGCATGACATCTCATAATTCAACTTTAAATTGTGACTATTCATTAAGAATAAGTTTCCAAAATAGTCTTGTTAGAATATAATGATAGCATCATAATTCAATCTTGTTAAGTGTTTTTTAACACATTTAATAGGCTTAAGATACTAGGTGAAATCTCGATGGTAGAGAAACAGTAACTTTTGGATCTCGTGTTGGATAAGTTGCTATTGTGTCTAATCAATACCAATCATTACTGTTCAAATACACACAAAATGACTTAAGAATTGTATCCTTTTGTGGTGTCTTAAATTATACTTCATTAATTAATGAGTTGAATGTCACACTCTCCTAGCACCCATTTTATCTTTCCTTTCCTCTAAGCACATTTGAGACCTGTGTCGTCTTAAAATGGAAGCACTTCCATGTTAAGAGAGTTTAGCCCTCCTTAGGGGATGTTTTTGACCACCATCATACTATCCTCTCCTTTCTGTATCATCTCCTGCTTCTATGCCTGTTTAGGACCCTGATTGGGCCTCTCCGGGCACCTTCTCCCCCACCTGGCACTTTTTCCAGGGGTTCTGACCCCTGGGTTAAGGTCGACCTTGACCTTGACCTAGGTCAGGGTCAACCTCGACCTTGACTTGGGTCCCTCTTTCAAATTTGGAAATCTGTCGGTTGTCGGAGGTCATCAAAAATTCATTTTCCCACTTTCGGGTCGGCTGTTTTGGGTTCCAAAGCAGTAAATCTTAAATTATATTTAATATAGGTCCTCTTCTAGGGCCATGGTTCTAATTGGAATTTAATTTTCCTATGTCAGCCTCCTTAGAAGATTGTGCCCTAATTTCATATAAAAGGAAGCCTTCTCCTCTCATTTTCTCTAATTCTTCTAAGTGCAAAAAGCTCTAATCAAGATTTTGTAAAGAAGCAAAAAGGTTCAAGCATCCATTTCCAAGCTATCAAGGTGTTCAAGTCTCCCTCCTCAAGCATTCAAGTTCTCCATTGAAGATCAAGGATTCAAGCTTTCAAGCCTTTGAAGGGATTAGGTGCAAACATTCAAGATTCAACATTCAAACCCTAGATCTAGCCATCATGGTGGTGTGATCTT
>MU226413.1:2602060-2612092 GCA_018584345.1 Thuja plicata
ATATATATATATATATATATATATATACACACACGCATCCAAATGCATTCGCATCTCCCCAAAAAAAAAAATTCACACATCTGCGCACTCGCATCCCGCATCCACACTCGAATCGGCAACTTAGCTTCTCTTGAATTTGTCACCCCCCTTTTACAGAGGTTGACAATGTGGCTCCTTTGGAGCTTTCCTCAGGTTGAATTGCCTGCATCTTAGAAGGCGTGCATGTTCGATTCACTTGAGGATATTTTGGCATTGACAGTGATCTTCATATGATCCCTCACACTTTCTTCAGTGGGGCTTTTGGACAAGAACCTCAAGGTGGCTTCATCCCTATCTCTAGTTGTTGGTGACACACATGGGTTTGCCCTAGGCACATCCCTCCCCATAGGATCAAAGATTGGAAGGACGAGAACCTATTGGTGGAGGATCTTCGGGGCAGTTCCTACTTCATCTATAAATTAGAGTGCTTTTGTCTGTGTTCCTTTGTGCTTGTCTTTTAATGTTGTTACCCTCTGAAGGACCCAAGTTACTTTGTTGGTACTTGCAAACAAAGGGTTATACATCATACACTTATATTTATTATCATGTTATTTTATTCGTTGTATATTAATTTTTTAACATTTGGGGACGATGCAAAGTCTTGGCGGAATTTAGGCCACCTTCCATGTTGACCCAAATTTTTATTTATCTTTGTCTTCATGTGCTCTTCTTCAGAGCCGAAGACTTTGACACTGTGATGAAATACCCATATGCAGTCATACATTAAAATTATTTTCACTACTATGGGATTTGACGTCGAATAATTGGATCCCCCTATCTCTACTTACTTGTCTTGATGTTGTGGATATCATGTGTCACCTATTGTGGGGTGACATTGTATGGAAAGATCTCGCTATGTTGACATGCCACAATATATCGTGTTCCCCTTTGTGCAACACATTCCATTCTAAAGGGGGGCTATGATATCTATATCATATGGCAATTTCAAAGAAAATTAATCTATTATATCTACCTTTGTGGGGGTTAGTCCACTATCTATTGTATTTGCCTTTGTTGGGGCCAATCCACCTATCTATAATCTTTCGTCATATTGTATGTCCATATAGCATTGCTACCCATACCGGCGTAAATCTTTTGCCCTATCATAAGACCATCTAGCATTGCTACTCAGAACGACGCTATCAAAATCTCTCGCCCTATCATACAACTATCTAGCCTCTCCTACTGCTACCAGAGTGATCTAAAGTCGTCTTATCATACGACTATCTAGCCTTTGCTACTCGTATTGGTGCAATCAAAAGTCACCCTATCATACGACTATCTAGTCTTTGCTACTCGTATTGACAGAATAAAAAAATCTCCCTATCGTATAACTATCTAGCATAACACAATTTGCGACTCATAAGGGTGTAATATCAGTGATCATTATCTTGTGGTCTATATCTAATCACCATCACTTTTTCATCTATAGGACGCCAATGAAATTTTGAGCGATGAACTTACTGTTTTTGGAAATTTCTATTTTTAGTTCCATCACATCCCGGAATGGCCTTATTTTGAGCTTCGAACAACTTATTATTTTTAGCAAGGTCTATTTTTAGTAAGTTTCACTATGTCCTAGTTTGCCCTAATTTTGCATTTAAACAAACATACTATTTATAGTAAGTCTATGTTTGGCAGGTCTGATGAGCACTAATAGAGAAATGAGCAGAGTGGTATCCAGTTCTAAATCTGGAAAGTTTAACAAGTCAAGCAATTGGTCCAAAATGCAATAAGCAAGGAAACATCCTTGAAATATCCATAAGTGGAAAGGCATGAAAAAGCATTAAAAATGGTCAAGTCTAAAGAAAATCCTTGAAAAAGGATCTAAAAGAGGAAAGTGCGTGAAATTAACTAGGTATGGAGAGACCTTGATAATCAATGCCCAAAAGTGGAAAGGCATCAGAAATTGCCGAAGTGTTGAAGAATTCCATCTGCGTGCCTAATATGCACCCAAAGTGAAATTGATGAAAATGTGATAAATGGCTAAGCATTATTTTAAAAATACATGGAGGAATAATAAAAAGGGCCAAGTCTTTGAAAAAATTCATAGCACCCTCTAGCTTGCCCCCAAGTTGGACAAGAGGTGAAAATGACTAAGCATGCAAAAAATTCCTTGGCCAAGTCTCAAGTACGTTCGTGAGTGCCAATTCCATGGGTCCAAGGATTTTCCTCAATGCACAAAAATCCTCACTTCGTCTCAATGGGCTCATGAGCGCCAATACTCCCTACACAAGGAATTTTCCTCAACTCTTAAAAGCCTCCACACATGCTAATTTGCGCTCTAAGGCATGTATATCCATCAATCATAGAGTGTGTTAAAAAAGTTGAAAATCGCTCTCCAAGGCCTATGTGCGCCCTAGAGTGCTAATTCTAGAGGGGCAAGAAAAATGCATTAAAATTAAAATTCCTCCACGGTCAAATTTGTGCCCAGAAGCAGTAAACCATGGGTGTCAAGGAATTTCTTAAAATCTTTAAAATCCTCCACAAGGACTAAAATGCGCTCAAGGGCACTATTTCACCATAGCCAAGGAAAATGTTACAAAATGAAAAATCCGCCACCTAGTCTAAATTGCACCCATGGGCATGGATTTCATAGACTCAAGGATTTTCCTCAACTTCGAAAATTCCCTCACTTTGTCTCCTTTGCACCTAGGAAATAACATGCATGGAAGTGTTAAATTTCTCCTAAGCACGAATTCCTCTTATGTGTCTAAAGTGCATCCATGGAAAGGATGGAAGGAGGTGAATAAAATTGATTAATATTGAAGATCCAAGGTCAAGGATGCAATAAACATTGACGTATCAGAATCTAAGTATAAAATCCTTGGCCATGTCTAATTAGCACCCATGGAAGAAATTGCAAAAGATTGATTTGAATTTGGAAAGTCTAAAGCCAATAAACATTGAAGTGATGGAATTTAATTAAATATTGGAATCTTCTTATATGTCTAAATGGCACCCAATATTTAAATGACAAAACATTGGACATATAGGAATAATAGGCACTAAGAGGGGGTGAATCAGTACAAACAAATAATGAACTAAATCAACCATTGAACCAAATAAGTGCTGAAATACTTTCCAAACTATAAAGTAAATAACTTACGCAAATATATGAAAGAAACTAATATCAAGCATAACACTGATATTTTTCACGTGGAAACCCTTTAAAGAGGGAAAAAACCACGATGGGGATGACACCCACAAGCCCAATTCTGCAGTATATAAGTTTGTCATGTTAGGAGCTACAAATAGCCTTTCTGAGGGTTCACCCTGTTAAGAGTGACTAGTACACTGTTAGGAGTACAATAAGATCAACTATGATCTACCTCGCTAGAGGATTTAAACCTCAATAAAGAAGCTACCTTGTTAAAGGATTTACAAGAAGAACTTGTTAGAGTTCACCCGGTTAAGGGATTTTGCTTGCTGCAACTATTAGGAAGACCACAAGATAAGTGATCTGAGTGTAACACTAATTGCTTAACAAATCCTATAAGCTCTTTATACTCTGTACCTCTATAATTGCTTTCTGCTCTCTCCTTTGTGATCACAACTTCAACTTGAAATCATAAAACCCTAATCACCCAAAAACTCTTCAACAACAACTCTCTCTTTGTTTCCTTAAATAAACAACTTGCACGAACTTGAAAATGATCTTCAAGTTGATTTCCTGAGATAGTACCATGTGTCAAATTGATAATCTCAATGAAAGAAATGATTTATCATGATCGCGTTAGGTCAGGATAAGATTGGCAAGTTTATATCTCCAAGATAGTCAAACATGTTTTGACTCTTCCAATGCATCACCTCAAATCTGTCTTAAATGCTTGTATCGATCTCATAAATACCCATACATTGAATGTATAACCTTTATTCTACGTCATCAAATTATTGGAAATGATCGCATACACTTTACCACTCACGGATCTGTGATCTACTGACCGGTTGATCAAGAACATAAGAGTTCTACCTGTGTTAGTGTCTGTGACACTCAAAAATCTATCCCCACTCAACAAAATAAGTTGTGGTTGGAACCATTTTGCAATGTAAACTGGTTGAAGCTCATTCTGAAACCGCTCCTCAGAATTTTGTTTGTACCATGACCACGACCAAAGTGATGTATGTGTAGTCTACCGATCTTCTGGGCTTAACCAAATTTCAATATGACCTTTGTACCGATTGTATCTTCACTTTACCTGTTGTATATTAGGACTTGTACTCACTTAGTTGACATCAACAACAACAAATTAACAATCTCTCAACATAGTACCAAATACCAACAATACATAATGCCAACAATCTCTCTCTTTGGCATTGACAACAAACATATATTAACTCAAACATATGCTTACAATCGTACAATCATAATATCAACTTATGACTCCCTACATACATACTCTCCCTTTGACAGCAATGACAAAGGTACCAAAAACTTACAATATATGTATACAAAATCTTGCTTACATCTTGTCAAAAATTACCTTGAAGTGAATCTTTGCCAAACTCGAGGTTGTTTCCCATAGCTTCTACAAGTAACCCATAGCAATGATTTGCTCAACTAAATTCGAAGCTAGCTCTTCCATGCTATCTAAAGTACTCATGCCTGGTAGGGAAAATATAGCTTCCTCCTTTTTCACATTTTGTTGTATCACTTCTACTGTAGGAGATAAGGTGGATTGAAGTTCCAGTAGAGTGATCACTCTCTGCTCTTGCTCAATTTGAATCTGCTTAACCTTGTTATTGATTTTCTTTACGTGATTACTGTAAGTTGTTAATGAACTTGATGGTGGTTCAAGTTGATTGCTTAATTTCTCCAATTCCTTATGTGCGTCAACTCTGCTTTGTTCAAATCTTTAACAAAGTTTGAATACCTTGATACTTTGACAATCAGTTGACCTGCCTCAGTCAATATACTCTTAACTTACTCTATCGATTCTGATAATTTGATCCTATCTGTACTAACCTTTTCCATCATCTTTCCTATCATCTTCTTTTCTAAGTTCTCTACATTCTTCACTGTTGTTATCTGCAAATCTGGACCTTGATGTAAAATAGCTTTCACAAGAGTGTCCATCTGATCATTAAGTGTGTCATCTTCATCATATGTAACCTCAGGCACTAACTCAGCTAGGATGTCTCTAGCTTGCCTTAATACTCATGTCTTTTTCTTCTTTGATCTCTCCTTGTTCTTTACAACCTGAATCCTTAATTGCTCTGAAAGTTTCATCAGTTCCTTTGGTTTCAGTTTGGATATATCTACCAGTGAGATCGGTAAATCTTCTACGTCAATTTCTTCATCTTCTGCAATAGTCATCAGTTTATGTCTCTTATTTGCACTAGATACTACAAGACTTAATTTGTTTGTAGTCTCAGGTTCTGCTTCAATCTTTAGAGTCTCCACCTGCTTATTTTCTATCACTTTCTCAACTTCTTTCTTAGAAATCATCTATTCTATATGTTCCATAGGCAATGGTGAGGATGAATCTTCTTTGCCTGTAGTGTCGACAATTTCAATCTCATCACCACCAGTTTGTGATAGACTAATATTCTGTGTTTCAATGTCCTTCGCCATGTTAGGATTGTCTAGAACAATATTCCCAATTGTTTGATCTACAGAAAATGTGTCATTTCCCTGTATTAGTTAATTTGATTCTGCATGAACTGGTTATGTTTGGACCACTACCTCTTTTATCTGTGGTAGTTCTTTCCATGTCTCAACTGTTTCATCATGTACACTCTATGTATCATCAATTAGAAGTTTGGCTGAGCAGTAATCATTATCTTAGCATCTTCTTCACATAACTCAGGTTGAACTTGAATAAGTGTTCTCTACATGGTCTCTCTATCCAACTATAATGTGGCTCTTCATCTACCATCAATCACATGATATAGCTCATTAGGGATGCAAGAATGTATTTCTAAAGGTGTTCTGCAAAATTTATGAAAATGATACAGAATTGCATCTTCTATCTTCTTGTCGTCACTGCTCCCCAAAGTGTATCTTTTGCCAATAGTAGCAAGTCTACCATTGTCCACAATACCTTTTTCAGTACTATAAATAGAAGAGGCCAAATATGTTTCACCATGCTTCTTATGTTTAGAGGCATCCTTATCTGATTTTGTCCCTTCTTCATCAGTTAATTTTTGCTTCTTCTTGTAGATTTTCTTTGGAGTAGAAATGTGTTGTCTTTTCTTACTTGAAGATTCCCTTTTAGATTTGACTTTACTAGTAATTGGTTTTCTTTGTTTGCTCTTAGTCTCAATTAAGGTTGTAGTGGTGCGGGCCGTTCCAACATCACTACTTCCAAACTTCTACTCTAGATTAGATACCATTCTTCTAGTTTTTCTCTCAATGACTCGTTTCTTCAATTCCTTTTTAATTTTAGAAACAACTTCATCATGAGTCCCAAATCTTTGTGCTTGTTTGTCTAATGGTTTTGACAACAAATCATCAACATGCAAAGTTACTAAATCACTTTCAACTTCATAACCCATAGGAGGAATCCAACATGTCCTAGGTTCCACAACTTGCACAATACATGAATCGGTGTCTAAAAGAAAACATATATCACTCTTGTACTTCTCTACAATGCTAGTTGGAATCCTTTCTCCTTTATGCATTCTAGATTGGAAATCTTTGAAAAAACCCCACATGACCTTATTGAAATTATTCCCTAATTCCTTTATGAATTCACTTATTTGCATAACTACCGGTTTGTCCCTTGACCATGTAACATTTCCTTTACCGGGGAAAAACTTTTGGACATAGAAAAACATACATACCAATAGAGCTCCATACTTGAATGATTGTCTCTTGTCCTCTCTTTATCCTTTCCATGTTCGCCATGAATTGACTTCTTGTCATCTCACATAGATCATATGTTGAATCATCCTTCACAATCCGATATGCAGCGTGAATAGCTCCACCAGGCACACTATTAACTCGACTGGACTAGTAAACTATGTATCCTATCACCATAGATGTGAATCGAACTTCCTTATTAGCAATATGATCAATCACCATTGCTACCCTATCTAGTTTGGATTTGGTTAGTTCAGTGACCAAATGAGTAGCCACCGTTCTCAATGTGCATTCCAAAACTTGTGCTTGAAATCCTGTGACTCTATGAATCAATGTCTTTGAAATCTTGTGTGGTCTTTCTAGCCATATGAATTGATCGTGCACTCTTCTCAACACAAAATGAATCCAATCGGGATGTAATTCGGTAGGACTGTCCACAGCATATGTCAAACCCTTCTCCTGTAGATGTTTGTGCTTGTCTTTCAGCTTTCTATTGATACACATACCCTTGTATTCTTTCTAGATTACTTTAGCTCCCAATTCTTCGATTCTACAGTGGATATAAGAACGGACATCTTCAATAAATATCACACCACGAGGGATAGTAGATAGGGCACCGAACATATCTATCTCAGATGCTTTGCTTGGATGCAGTTTGAATACGTATCGAGGTTCTTCAAAAATGTTCACCAAAACTGTGTATCAACGTTTTCAGCCATTACGACCAATTACAACATCACACAAATCTATCCACAGACTAAAATGATATCTTACAACACACAGGTTAGAGTTTTACAAAAACTCGATATGAAGCTAACTCAAGATCTCAAACACCAATATAACCTTTGCACACACTAGCTCAAGATAGCTCTCGAAATCTCAATAGAAAGTAAGAGGGTGAAAAGAAATTACTTGTCCCTTTATATATTGATAGTGAAATAGACGTTGCATATATCAATGGTGGGAATAGTGTCAGATCACCGGTTAACACGTATCCACCGGTTGGTGCTCAACCAATAGTAATAATCGCTCTCAAATAGAAATTGACAGTGAAATCTCAGTGCGGTCTATAGACAATCTCAAATACAAAATCACAGATACTTACACCATAATGTGCATAAAGATCTTTACCGCTCTTTGAGTCTAGGGGATCGGTGATGGATTTGTCTTTAAGTACTCCCCCCAAGCAAATAATATGCTTAGTTTACCGATGGAACCTCCACATTTCCTGAGCTTGTGGAGTTCTCCGTCAACTCAGATGAATTCAATTCACCTTTCTTCACCCATGTTTTCTTCATATCACTTTTGACTTTGTCAACATTAGCAACCTGCTTTCCTTTTCCATCTTCTAATTGGTGAGGATAGTGGTTCTTAAACCGACAATCTTTAGCCATATTACCTATCTTATGACAGACAAAACATGCTTTACCGATTGACTTCCAAGGACCAACATTACCTCTCATAGTTCTCATTCTGCAGTTTATTGCTAGGTGTCCATAATTACCACATACAGAACATGTAGTGTTGAATTGTCTTTCCCTTCTAACAATATTCACCGATGGAACAAGTGACCTAGGTGCATATACTCTTGACCTACAATTTTTCAGCTTTGTGTCCATATTTATTGCATGATAAACAGTATCCATCAAAGTTATCACCACTGGATCCATTGTTGGATCTACTGTTGGATCTACACTCATATGCAACATGACCGTACTTGTGACAATTGTAACAATAACCATTAAAAGTGTAAGGTCTATTCACCGGTATGCTTCTACACACATTTGCAGTATCACCAAACTTTCCACAATTATAGCAAGTAGGTTTGTTAGATTTCTTACCTGATTCAATTAGATCTTCCTTCTGATCTTTCTATGCCTCGTTAGGATCCATTAAAGTTACCACCACTGGATCCATGGTTGGATCTACACTCATATGCAACATGACCATACTTGTGACAATTATAACAATAACCATTAAAGGTGTAAGGTCTATTCATCGGTATGCTTCTACACACATTTGCAGTATGACCAAACTTTCCACAGTTATAGCAAGTAGGTTTGTTAGGTTTCTTACCTGATTTGATTGGATCTTCCTTCTGATCTTTCTATGCCTCCTTAGGTTCAGCATTAGAGGACTCTCCAACTTGGAATGTTCCTTCCCCTGAATAACCGAGACCGATTGTATCTATGTGTCTCCTTTGAATCTTCAGTTATTCATCAAGATTTTCTGAGCTTTCATTGTATTTTCTCCATTTTTCATTTGCTTCTTTCTCAGTTTCCAGTTCTTTCATCAATGACTCATTCATCTTCCTAAGTCTTTCATTCTCAGCTAGTACTTTAAGGTTCTCTACGGTAGTATCCTGCCTTTTATTCTGATATAGGGCAAATTCTTGTCTTAGTTTGACAAGCTTTCCACCTTTTGCTTTTAGGGCATCATCAACAACTTTCTTGGCAGCTACTGCACTCCTTTTGTCTTCCAGATCTTCATACATCTTGACAGACTGATTTTCAAGCTCCCTTCTTAGATTAGCCAAATTTTCTTTAAGCTTCTTGTTATTTTCCAACAAATTCGCCACTGTTTCTTCAAATTCTCCAGATGTACTTCCTTCAGACACTTTTTCAATGTAGTCTTGACTCACTCAGTTGATCAACAAGTTTCCTCCTCTTTGCAAGAGAATGTCTTAGCTTTTCCTTTAGCTCCCTGATCATCTTGTTTCCATTATCAAGTTACATCTCATACCTATACTCTTCCACAATAGTGGATCTTTTCCCAAGCTGATAGAACTTATCACCAAAAGAACCTATGCTCTGATACCAATTGTAGGAATAATAGGTACTGAGAGGGGGGCTGAATTAGTACAAACAAATAATAAACTAATTCAACCACTGAACCAAATAACTACTGAAATACTTCCAAACTATAAAGTAAATAATGTGTGCAAATCAGAGTTCCATGACTTGCCGCGAGTCATGCGAGTAATGATGACTCGCAAGTCGAGTCATGGCTGCCGAGTCATGATGACCCGTTTCCATGACTCGCCGAGTCATGGGTCTATGACCCGGCCATGTTGCCTAAAAACATAAATTTAGACAATATAATTTAATTAATTAATTATTTTTTTCATGCAAACTTGGGTCAATAATGGGGACATTACATTTTCCTGGATGCTAAAGTTTTCAAATAGA
>MU226413.1:2620231-2638563 GCA_018584345.1 Thuja plicata
GCAGCAGTTACGTGCCCTTTCAGAACAGAGCCGGCATTCATTCGGCAAAATGCACACAATACCAATATTGCAGTCTGTGCATTCAACGGCTCAAGAGACAGTCTAATATAGAAGAATGGGCGGGCAATGCGTCAAAAAATATAGAAACTTTGAACATTGCAATTCTTTTTTGGATGTTTCCGCTAATGAGAAAACTGCTGTTTTTTTTGTCCGAACAAAATGGCGAATCTAAACGATTTTTTTTGAAAGATTTCAGATTCGGAAAAATCCGAACTTCATGCATCATATTCGCCGAACGCTGTGACAGATTATCCCTCGTAGAACTCCTTGGTATACACAATTGAATTCCTCTGAATAACATACCTTCCTAAATGAAATAATCAAACCATTTGCTTCGGTCTGCAACAACAAGTTCTCTGCAAGCTTTCCAAGGTTCTGCAAAATCGGGGTCATCCTCATACAAAGTCTTCAACTCATCAAATCCCAACACTTCAACTCTCATTTCTGTCAGCAAAGTTCTTCTTCTACTCAAAGCATCAACAACTTTATTTGATTTACCACCCCTATGTTTCAACAAAATGTATAACTCTGCAAAAATTCAACCCATCTCATATGTCTCTAGTTCAACTTACCTTGACTACTCAAATATTGCAATGCTTGATAATCAATATACAACACAAACTCCTTAGGCAACAAATAATGTCTCCACTTCTTCAAAGCTTGAACTATGGTATTGAATTCTTGATCATAAACTAAACATCTTTTCTTAGCATCATTCAACTTTTCACTAAAATAGGCAATAGGTCTTCCTTCTTGACTTAACACTGCTCCAATTGCATTTCCACTTGCATCACAGTCCACTTGAAATACTTTATTGAAATCCGGTAAAGCTAATACAAGTTGTTCAATCACATTTTGTTTCAACAACGCAATACTTATATCTGCTCCATGTGTCCACTTGAATATTTTCATATGTCCTCTCATTGTCTTTGTCATTGGACTGCAAACGGAACTGAAATTCTTTATGAACTTTTAGTAGAAACTAGCCAATCCATGAAATGATCTGACTTCTCCAACACTCAAGTTTAGGCCACTCAACAATTGCTTTCACCTTTTCAAGATCCATCTTCAATCCTTCTGCAAATAATTACAAAACCCAAATATACTAACTCTTCCCTCGTGAAAGAACACTTCTTGATATTTATCAACAATTTCTCTTCCCTCAATCTCTGCAATACCTGTTTCAGATGCAACAAATGATCTTCCTTACTCTAACTGAAAATCAAAATGTCATCAAGATAAACAATCACAAACTTACCCAAGAATTTCTTCAATACCTCATTCATCAATCTCATGAAAGTACTCGATGCATTAGTCAATCCAAAAGGCATCACCGACCACTCATACAATCCTTCATTTGTCTTAAATGTAGTCTTCCACTCATCTCCTTGTCTGATTCTGATATGATGATATCCACTCTTCAAATCTATCTTTGTAAAATATTTGGCTCCACTCAAAAAATCCATTATATCATCCATCCTAGGCAAAGGGAATCGGTATTTCACAGTGATCCTATTAATAGCTCTAGAACTAGTGCACATTCTCCATTCTCCATTCTTCTTTAGTGCTAGTACTGCAGGTACTGCACAAGGACTCAAACTTTCTCTGATCAATCCTTTCTTCAACAACTCTTGCACTTGTCTATTCAACTCCTCATTCTCTACTGGTGTCATCCAATGTGCTCCTTTATTAGGTAAACTTGCTCCAAAGATTAGATCCATGCAATGACTAATACTTCTCATAGGTGGTAATCCATCAGGTACATTATCTGAAATTATTTACTCATACTCTGTCAACAAGTTCTCTATTTCCCCAAGTTGTCCTTTTGTTCCCAAATTAGACTTGTTAGGAATCAATGCATAACACATAATTTCACTTTTCAAGCTATCCAAGAATTTCCTTCCTTCAACCAAACAAACTCTAACACTAGTACAATTCTCATTCTTAGGAGTCTCAATCAAAGGCAACACTACTTGTTTCATCCTATTTGCAACAATAGTATACCTATTCTTTCTTCCATCATGCAAAGCTTGTCTATCATACTGTCATGGTCTACCCAACAAGATATGACACACATCCATAGGCATAATATCACAAAGAACTTCATCATGATAAGATCCTATCTTCAATTTAACTAAGCATTGTTCACTTACCAGTACCTTATGATCATCCTTTATCCATGCTATCTGATAAGGCTTCAGATGCTTCAATCTCTGCAACTTCAGCTTGCCAACCAACTCCTCAGAAGCTAGATTATTTGAATTACCACTGTCAATGATCACCTTGCAACACTTTCTATATACTTCATATCTAGTCTTGAACAAACTTCTTCTCAGCAATGGCTCTTGTTTTGGCTCTTCATGACATAGGACTCTCCTTGCCATTAGGGTTTCACCATCCTCTGGTTGATTCAAAGATTCAATAGTTTCCTTCTCTACATAAGCAGATTTACCCTTATTATCTGTTATTTTCTCAGAATTACATTGAGTACACTCAAAGGCTCGGTGTCCTCCACCACACTTGAAACATGTTCCTTTAAACGCTCTTTTGTCATCCCTTCTATACTACTTGTTCCACTTCCTCTCTGAAAGTTCCTGGCATCCCTTCGGTATGAATTTTCCTCCTTGAATTATGTCTTTCCTTTGTTCTGATCTGAATAAGATCTTCCACCATTCAAGGTTATTCCTCTCTGAAATCTTCCACCTCTTCCTCTGTCTTTGTTTATGCCTCTTATTCAACTTCTCTTCAGCTTTTAGGGCATATTGGTAAGCTTCCTCTATATTTTGCAATTTTACCAAACTAATCTCATCTTGAATTGATGTCCTCAAACCATTTAGGTGCCTTGCAACTGTTTCAACATCATCATTAGAATGACCAGATCTGATATCCAACATATAAAATTCCTCAGTATACTCCTTCACACTAAGATATTTTTGCTTTCGGTTTTGCAACTTCCTAGACAAACTTACTTGGTAATCAAAAGGTAAAAACTTAGCTTTCAATTTGTTCACCATCCTATCCCATGATCTGATTTTATCCTTACCTCTTCTTTGCCTATCAGTCTGCAAATGTTCCCACCATAAAGATGCATGTCCTCTCAACTTTGTGCAAGCATACTTCACTTTTTTGTCTTCATTTGTACCCTCATAATCAATGTATTTTTCTATCTCTGTGATCCAATCAAGCAATTCTTCTGAATTCAAATTACCATCATAATCAAGTTGATTAAAATGTGGTCTAGCATTCACTCTAGTCAGGGCTTTTATAAATCTATCATCTCCTTGTTCAAGTTCAAGTTCAAGTTGCTCTTCACCTCCTTCAGCTATTTCCTTATTTCTTTCTTCTTCATCACTTACATCCTCAATATGTCGACCTCTTCTCTGGGCCATCTCCACAACTTCCAATCTGGTTGCAATTTGTCTCAACATATCCAACACAACCGGATTTGCATCTCTCCTTCCTACTCTAGCATTTCCTCTGCGAGCCATCTTTCACGAATCCTCTGCAACTGCGGGTCAAATACTCTCTCTGCCACCCCACAACAAATCAATACAGGACTTCCCATGCTCTCGAACCACGATCTACCTCGGCAAAATCGCAAACTCGCTCTGATACCACTTGGTGCAGTCAAGGACAGATGGAACTCAAAGAGATTTGTCCAATCCTTGCAGCATGCGTCACAAAATGGAAACAACAAGTAACAACAAAGAGGTATGCAAGATCAATCTTCTTTTTTATCATTACAAAATCATATACAAAGGATCTGCAACATGCAGTCATACATTGTAGGCATACAAGCTTGATAACAATCAGAAATCCTTACAAAATCCTTAGCATTCAGTGACAAGATAATCTTATGAGTTGCCCCTTTAGGAATAATTTCATAAGCTTATAAAGCCTTCGCAAGCATCAGGTCGGCCTAGAAAGATTACATTTCCCAATGAGACAGAAAACGTATTACAACCAATAGATCAGGACCTGAATCATCAGGATCTACTTCCAATGAAAGAAATAAGAAACATGATCCCTCAAGTAGGTCAGTCACAAACGTAATACCATCGAGAAATGAGTCGTTAAGTTTCGTCAATCGGGAAATTTGGTGCAGAGTGCACTGCAGGAAGACCTAGGTAGACTCAAGCTCCTTATAGCTACCGCAAACTGATTGTTCAAGTACTCCAACCCCACCCTTGTCTTACAAGGGTGTCTAACAACTTGTTCAAGAGGCCAAGTCACTCTTTTGATCTCAACTTGGTTTCCTAAACCAAAACACCAATCTCTGCAATTTTGCCTTTAGGGACACTTTCCCTAAACCCAAGCCTAAGAGTGAAACTCTTCTCCAGAGGCTTTGATTAACCAATCAAAGGGATGATACACTTTGTTTAGACCCGAAGGGTTGAGAATCCACCAACAGATATAGCCAAACACCAACTGTCCTAGAATCCCTTGTAGCCCTGTCCAGAGGGTTTTTCGGGCATAAATTTTTATCACAGAAGGATCCGACTGAACTGAAGTGGGTTCTAGATACCCTTTATGGAGTATTGAAAACCCCCAAAGCCTTAGGACTCCACTCTATTCCAGCACCACTAGACTCTTGAAAAGCTCACAGGCCTAATTAGCTAGGTTATGCTTGGATTATTAAGCAAGTAGTCTAAGGTGGGTTCACTGAGTGAATACAGAGGCTTGGATAGTTTCCTCTATCCCAAAATGACCTAGATCCACCATTGGTTCGACCCTTCCAACCATATAACTCCCATGCATGTGACTGTACTCAAAAAGCAAGCTAATTACATTGAGATAATTAGCCTAGGGCTTTGTCTTAAAAATCATGAAACAAACATTGAGCTTCTGAGCCTTTGGAATCTTAAAATGCATGACCCTAACTTGTATTTCCCAAGTGGCCGAGCAGATCCACTGGATAAATCCCAAGTTAGGGTCACATCTTTGGAGCAAACCCAAGAAAGTAGGGTTTTTAGACAGTGACCAAACAAAATGCTCTAACTCCTATGTAACTTCACAAAAATGGATGAAACCAACTGGAATGGTAAGGTAACTCAAAACATCACAAAGTTTTGCAAGTGGTTTCACCAAATGAATCCGTACCAGGCCGTACACACACAAAATGACTCATAAAACTCTTCTATTTCCTTCCCTGAACATCAAGATCCGTACACAGTGACTTCTAAAATTCCTAGAAGGCATAAGGACATCAAATAGCATCATCTTGGCATTACAGATGCTCCAAGAAGTTGGTGTGTCCGTTTCAAATCGAGTTGTAACTCCTCGAGCAACATTTTGCAAAAGTTGCTCATGCAACATTTTGCAAAAAGACAACTTTTTAGCAACATTTGTCAAAGTTGCAATTTTGAGCAAGATGCCAACACTACCAACCTCCAAGGATTTAGGAGTGATCTAAAACATGCCAAGAACCTACACTAAGGTTTCAAAACATAAAACTTATCCTAAGGACAAAAATAGCTAAAAGAGACTAGACTTGGTCTTACATGGTTTCAGGCACCCTTAAGGTTTATAACTTAGCTTAGGGTCCTTCACCTTACAAAATAGACCACACACACACACTAGGGTGATCCAAAGGATTCACACCTTATTACAACCAAACTAACATCAAAATAGAAACTGCAGGGGGTGCACTACACCAAAATTCCTTCACAAGATCGAAAAACACAAACTAGCCAGAAAACATGAAGAACAATACAGTCCCGCCAAGAATCTACAAGATCTCATGCGTGGAGTAACCAAATGAAGCGTGAACCTAGGAGAAGGTTCAACATGATGCCACGAACACGCTATAAGAATCGCAACTGTAAAAGATCCAAACTGAACGAACACAGAAAGAAACTCTGAGACTGATCAAATAGGAAAACATAAACCAAATGTTTTTGGTTGATGCAAGATTGCCAAGATCCCAAGATGCTCCTGCATCAGTTAGCACCCATGATTAGATGCTCAGTTAGGCCCTATTTTGGCGATTTCGAGATTTCATGTCCATTATGCTTGATCCAACTACCTATTTCTTCCCGATATGGCATCTACCCTATCTTCCCAGCTTCCCATTCAAATTTTTGGTGATCTTTCCTAGGAACAAAATGCCCAAGGCTTTTTTTTCCCCGAGAAATGGGCCCAAATTTGAATTGGGCCATGTTGCAGTGTTCCAGTGGGAAATTAGATCCCATGGTCGGCCTGCCTTAATTTTGAATCCCAAAATGTGTGATGAGGCATATAAACGCCCCATCTATCCTCATTTTGGTAACCAAGAATATACGTAATCTATCTATGATCAAGAAGCATTCAAGCAATCAAGCGAATTCAAAAGTTGAAGGCAAGCATCCAAGATCTAGTCTCTCTCCAATCATCCAAGGCAATTTGAATGCAATCTTCTCCATTGAAGCAAAATTCTCTCTCATGATAGCCAAGTAGAGGAGTTCTCAAGCAAGCAAGAAAATTGTTTGTCCATTCTCATGCATTCTTCCTCCATAGCAAGTGTCAAATCAAGCATAACAATATTGAAGATCTAGGAGTGACATTTATAGATCCATACATTTGTGAAGGCATCCTTGATTCCATTCTACATTCTAAGGCAACTTCAATAAAAGTGATATTCAAGCATCTTCATGAATATGTGCAATCTCAATATTCGTTCATGAAGATATTGGCAAGGTACATCTAATATTTACCTTTAGATTTATTTTCTTTTGTGCTATCTTATTTAATTTCAAGGTTGATTCCTATATAGGGGTTTGACCAAGGCAAACCCCTTTCCACAACCTTTTCCCTATTTTTTTGTGTGCAGGTACAAGTGGTGCAATTGTTAGAGTAGATTCAGAAAGATCAGGACCTGCAGAATTGTCAGTCCAAATTTTGGGGCAGATTCCTAGGAAACAAAACGCCTCAGGCTTTTTGTTCCCTGGAACAAACACCCAAGGTGTTTTGTTCCACCCAGAACAACCTCAAATTCAAATATCGGGTTGGTACAGTTTCTGGCTTTTTGTTTCTGGTAATTACAAGTTCTTGTCTATTTCTATCAGCTTGTATTTTCCCAAAACTGTCTAATTTAGCTCATTTTTGTTGTCTTCTCAAATCCATTTCATTCTTAATCATAACAAGTGAAGGATCATTGCACTCACTTAGCACTTAAGTCCTACTTGAGCCTATTGGGTCATCTTCCTTCAAAGTGTGCTTTAAGAAAGAGGGTGGACAATTATCTCGCATACACCTTATACACCATTGACATCCATATGTTTATGTACAACCCATGATTCTTATGTTATTTATTTGTTTTGTAGAAAGAAGATGCCAAAACCCACAGGATCAAGCTTGTTTAGACACTTTGATTAAGAATGAGTTGAAAGGATTCCTTCCAAAATTGAAGTTGGTATCGAAATAGAAAGTTGGCGACACAAATTTGGGACGCCTCCATATGGGTGAGCTCAACAAAAGGATGTTCAGCCACAAGGAATATTCTCCAACATTCTTAGCCAAGCAGATAGTCAAAAGTGGAATTGTGGCAGCAGTTAGCTTCCTTCCATCTATCCAATGTCCTAATTTGATCATGGAATATGTGAGGCATTACAATTTAGAAGAAAGGGTAATTTGGGCTCCAAATGGTAAAGTGTTGGCAAATCTCTCTCCACCAACAATGACAAAAGCCTTTGGAATTCCAACATACCATTCAACGATGTGCAAGTCAAAAGAGAAGGCACTCAGGATCTACACTTCTAGAGCTGACCATTGTGATGAAGTTATCAACTGCAAGTGGCTACAAAGGATCAAGCCTCACCATTCCAAATTACCCTAACAACTTGTCTAGTTGGATCTTAAATGGGAATATAGTGACCTAGTGATGATGTTGAGCAGAATATTTGGATCCCCACAATCCTGCATTTTTGAGCCTTGGATGTGGTACTTTATTGAGGAAGTGACGAATGGATTCAAGGCTATGGACTAGTCAGGAATGATCAACAACAACTTGGATGAACAATTCAGGAATTTGGAACAATCAAGGACCTTTTATATGAGCTCGCATGTAGTGTAAATGCTAGTCGGAATGACCATATACAAAGGATTTAGATGTAAGGGACCAATAGGCTATGGTCCAAATTAGTTAAAAGTGTATGAATGTTATCCTTAACTACACATCTAGACTAGGGTTGAGTTCATGAGAGTTAATCAAGTCTTTGCTATGCACATTGTCAGATTTCTAAAGACCAACTTCCATACTTGTCATCTAAAGCGATGAATTTGGTTGAAAAAATACGAATGCTGGTTAATTCAATTCCCAATTTTCTCTTATATTGACTTCAGGGATTTCCTTCTGAGCCCAATAGACTTCCAAGATATCCAACTGAAAAAATGGAGTTGTTGGAAGTCATTGTGCAGTTGACTACATATGATAAAACTAAGAAGAAAAAGAAGAAGAAGAAGAAAGGACTTGAATTAACAATCAGCATGGGGGATTCTGATGAAGTATGTCAATGTCTACAAGCAATTGAAAGGTCAACCAAGGATTTGAAGCTTTATCATCTCACGCTTCGTAAAACAAGGATTGATTATGATCCTTATAATAAGATCAGAGTGGTAGCTAGCAGAGAGTACCAACACAAGATGCATCTTGAAGATTTTTGGGCAAATGTTGCAGATGAGAATGAGATTAAGACGCGGGCAAGTTTTTACTCAGAATGATCAATGCATGTAGGATCTTTCAAGTGTCGGATCAAGTAAAAGAAGATGCAAACGTGATCTGGCCTGAGTCTGAGAAAGAAAGAAAAATGATTATTCAGCTAGTTGGTTGGTCTAGGCATGAAATAATAGATCTTGATTTGATATTTAGACCAGTCTTAAAAATTACAAGATGGTGGGTCAAGCATCAAGTCGGCAGATTGAAGACGAGTAATGTCCGCTTGACTTATGACTTGATGGGAAATCATGAGACACAAGATGATAGACCTAGGCAATCATTAAGAGTTAGAACTGAAATAGAAGAGAATCCATCAAAAATATTGAACGAGGAAAATGGAAGAACATCATCCAGGATGTGCAACCAAGGAAAAGGCTAGATCTGCCCAGTGAAAGGCCTTCGCACAAGAGGTAAAAGATGGATGTAGCACCATCATCACCCAACAAGACCCCAAGCTTGCAAGAAATTGATCCTTTCGCGAGAGAAGAGGTTGAAACCAAAAGAAGAAGATGCTCGCAAGAAGATCAAATAACTCTACTGGTACAAGACAAGCAAAGTATCAATGTCTTTCAGGAATTTACCAAATAGGGAAATCAAGAACGAGATCCAACTATATGGGAGTGCCTTGACACAATATTAGGCGAAGATCTACGAGAGGCAGGAATTCTCAACACAGAAGAGGAAGTCAATGAAGAGATAGTACATGAACAAGAACGGTTGCTAGTATATGATCAACATATAGCCGCTCCAGATTGGTTGAAGGAAAGGATGCAAAGGTATCCTGAAGAAGAAATTGATACTGCATTATAATTATAGGAGATCCTAAACCGAATCAACAAGCCAACAGAGAAGGGCAAGGAAAAGAAATTCTCCAAAGTCACTTGGGACGAATCAGGGTCTAGGACTCTGCATGTTGTAGTTCCTAAGGTTGAGAATGCCAAAGACAATATTAATCTAGAGGAATATGATGTGAGAGCATTTGATCTAGGATATGCAACAAAAGCATAGGTGATAGAGGAATTTGACGATTCCGCCCAAGAAATAAAAGAAAGGATGAAGAAATCGGAGGAAAAGTACCAAAAAGTGAAGGGTGAGAATAAAAGCCTTCTGCGGATATCTGCAGTGCCTATCTCATCCAATTAGGCAAGAAGTCTAGGCATTTGTTCCACCTATAGTTCTTCCAAGGAAATCAGTAGAAAGTATTGAGGAGATGGAAGAAAACCATCGAAAGTGCGAAAGAATGGGTAAATGTCATTAAGGAGGAGTTAGGGAAATTTGTTGAGGACTTAGTTCAAATGTATTGAAGAGCATTAGCTATATCCTTTCCAAGATACGAGCATCAAACTATATAGTTTTGAATTTCAAATTTTAAAATGTAATGATAATCTCAGCGATTATTAATCTGATATGATGATGATCGTATGCAATATTCAGAAATCAGATATGACTATGAGATATGCAATGCGAGTTTTGAACTATTTGACTCTATATTAATGACATTACCATTTACTATTTAGTATTAGTCTCTAACTCTTTAAACTTTTTATGTTCAATGTTCATACTTATAACTTTCCATTGGTCTTGTTTTCAAAGCACTATGTTATGAATCTATGATATTTCTTAGAAATTATTAAATTATATTAAAAAAAAATTGCCGTCTCCAAGTACCCCGTCTCCTATTTTTGAAAAATAGCCCATTAATAAATTTCATATGTATCAATAACCGCCCACTTGTACCCCTAGTAATTAGAATTTCTAGACTTTAATTGAAGGAGTCATGCAACTTTATTGGTCCCAATAGCACACGACTATTGAGGTATTTGTACATAAGTATTGACAATTTTTGAAGTGGTTGTAGTACATGGTTATTGGGCGCATCTTTAAGTAGGTATCAGGTAACACTTTAAAATGACTACTTTTTGACACCTTAGTGCATAATAGATCCCCAAAATTGTTAAAATCCAATACACTATTTAAGATGTGTAGATAGAACACCTACTGCTCCTTATAAATATGACAAAATAATAAGAAGAAACAACACAACACAAACAAACGACAAAACCCTCAGAATCTTTATTTCATTATCTGAATCTTTACCCAGTGATGATTATAGTCACTATGTCAATTACAGATTACGCAATTGATTTGCTCTTTTTTACAGCAGAGCAGATATTATTACTCTCAATGATTTTCTCGGTTAAAGAAGCTTGGTTTAATGGTTATGCAAGCACAAACATTGAAAAGCTGATTATGATAATTCATTTTACTTTCAATGTAATAATAAAGCATCTTTATTCTACTCAGCAATGAAATGGGGTTCATCATAGCAGTTGCAGAAAATGGAATCCGCTAACACAAACTATAATGCACGCAGTTCGTGAAAAATTATATTGCAGATTAAAGCAGCAATAGATATCAAGAAAAAAACCTGGGGGCAAGAAGGTAGATAAGGATGATAAGAATAGCCATACCACTCTTTTCACGGGTGCTTGTGACTTTTTCGCTTCACCTGCAGCATAGCACATTGGATCCCAACTCTCACCACTTTCTGGTATGAGCCTGGAGTCCCAAGAAACAAAGTAGATATCGCCATCAAGGTCACTTCCAGAAGCTTCATTAGGATGAGGCCTAGGGCCCTTCTGTGGGAAGATTAAGCAATCAACCAAATGATGCAAACCAGGAGCATCAACTGCTTCTAAGATTCGTATATCACCAGGATGTAAGCAAGGATTCTTGGCCACAATCACTTTTCCTTTTATTACTCTTGGACTCATTTTCCTCTCTACAAAGGTTGGACCATTATTGAGAATGCAGCCCTCCAATGGAGGGCTTGAAATTTTTATGAAACACTGTCCATATTCAAGCTCCCCTATTTCATCCAGGCAGCCCATCAACCATCTTCCATCAGGGACAAAAATCTTAGATTTTCTAAGAAGCTCCTCCAATTGGACGGATTTAATGGAAGAAAGCATATCTTTTAAATGTGGTTCTGTTTGAGGTTTAAAACCAGCACTTAGCATCATAGCAGCAGTGTATTGTAAGTCTCCAGTACATGATGTGGTCAATATATTAAATGCCACTTCATCATTTTCAATCATTTGACTAAGCTTATTCACCATTGAATCTTGTAATTCGCTGAAAACGCTATCAGGAACTCTCAGAGTAGATAACAATGTAATTATCTGCCTGTTCAGAAAGCAGGGCTGGAAACGGGTCCAAGTGATGACTTCTAGCACGTCATGTTGAGATTTAAACTTTTCCATGCTGGGTCTCAATGACAGCTTATGCGTGCTTCCCGGTTTTGCTTCCCAAGTTGCAACCACGCCTTTATAGCCACCATAGCGGATCTGATAGGCTGAGGGAGGGTTGCTGGTCAATTGCAATTTCTTAGCAACTTCCATGGCAAGATCTGGAGTGATCTTTCCTATACCATCAGAAAACTTATAACCATCCCTTTCAATTTCAAGAAAATTTTTCTCAAGCTGATCTCTTGGAACCTGTATTGTGCAATGTGTTGCAGAGAAGCATTGACCCATTCTAGCAGCATGCTTGGCAACATAGTATTCAGGAAAGGTCCCCATCCACCTCTTAATTTTATGCACATCAGTATCTCTATCACCAGCAAAGAACCATGCAGAACGACCTCTCAACTGGTTGGCAGAAAAAGCTAGAAATAAATATTTACGACCACAGAGCTCAAACCCATTAAGCAGTATTTGTCTCACTTGCCGAAAAATAGCTGTCCTATGGGCAGGAGAACTAGAGGATACATCTTTAACTATAGGTGCTATGGGCACTATCAATGCTGTTGAAGACATTTCTTCCATTCTATCATCCATGAAAGTTACTCGCAGAAATCTGTCCGCGTGCCTCTCGAAGTGCCTTATGACCCGGTTTGACAGCTCTACTCTCGGAGACAGGCAGTAAGCCTTTGTAGGAGTTATGATCAATCTCCTAACTTCAACTGTTTCCTCAACAATCTTTGGGTTTTTCAGAAGCTTTGGGTTCTTTTTGATCCACCTAAGCAAGGTCTTCAGTCTTTCAAAAGCATCAAAAATTGGATAGGTGTATGAAAGCATATGCCTTAGTGCTATAGTGGACAATTTTGTTGGTGTCACTTTGCTACTCAACAAATTGTAAAGCTCAGGGGTTAACCTGTGGTAATTTACAATTCCTTTGTGTACAAGAGCAGTTAGCAGGAACATAGTATCAAAGGGGATTTGTGGGTCTTGTGGGAGGACCAAAAAGTACCTAGGCCTAGGAACAACAGGTTCGTTCCAACTCTTCAGACTAGAAATCCTAGAAATATTTTCATCCAGCAAGCGGTTTTGTTTGAAGTATTGTTTGGCTTTCTCCATGGTGTGACCCAAACGAGGAGAGGGAGCAATCTTATAGACCAAGCACCTACCTATGGCATTATTGGGAGTAAAATCCAAAGTTCTTATCCATGGATCATCATCATCTAACAGAGCAAAAGGAACCGCCACATGAACATCGTCATCTGCAGTTCTATAGTATATGCAAGGAGGCACCCAGAGCTGGATAAGCATTACCAATTTTCCCATCTCATTGAGAAACCTTACATTTCTAATGTCTCTGATCATAAACTCAATCTTGAAGTCACATTTTATGAGAGTATCTTCATTCAAATTCTTGAAACCAAACAATTGATCTCGAGTAAAGATAATCCTACATCTTTTATCAAAAGGATCTACATGAAAATCTACCCCAGACGTAGGTCCCCTCCAAGCAACCAAAAACTCATCAAGGCAGAACAATGAGCCAATTTCAACGGTAACAGGGGAAAATCTATGCGGTGGAATTGTTCTTCTTCTAACTACCCTAGATGAGGTTTCGCTACCAACCTTGATTCTGAGAGCTTGGTTGTTGAACACCAGTTTTCCATGGCTGGCGAGCTTGACGGCCTTCTTGACAGCCTCTGGAACTGCAAAGTGAACAAAGGCATGAGGAGGCACCACGTCTCTGTTCTCAAACAAGTAGTTGCTATTGCTTGTGAACTTTGGGAATGCAAAGGGAGGAGTCCATGATGTCTTCAGTCTGCATCTCCAAACCATTCCCACATTGACTTCTAAGTATTCTGTCAGTTGCTTGGCACTTACCCCGACCCCAAATCCTCCCAGGCTTATCTGAGTTGGTTCCATCACTGCAACTCCACAACACCCACCTACGCAAATGGATATACACACAATAGGAATACCCACCTGCACAAATGCATATATACCCAACCCCTAACTGCAGATGTATATATCCCCAACACCCAACTGCAAATGTGTATATAGCCAACACCCCCTGCATAAATACCAAAATACCAATCGACAAATTGTTGCCCCTAATTCTGACTCTCATATATTTCTCTACTGTATGATTCTTCTGCTACAAATTTTGATCAAGTAAATATACACACCATATGACAGACCCAAATGTGTAAGGATGGTATATTCCATCCCATAGGAGGAAGGATCCAGATGTTTTCATCGCAACTGAGATGTAATCTTCTCACTCAATCCCACACTATAGTACAGATGATGTCATAATTTTTAAGGAAATCTTTCCGTCCGGTAAGGAATGATTTTACAGCTCATTGCAAGAACAAATGTCGAAAGAAAGGAAACCCATAGGAAACCGGTATTGGCTAAATAGCCAACTAAAACGTTACTAGGAAACCCATACGCAATCATTAATTTGAGAATACTAAATTTCAGAGGAAATTACGAATGTCTGATATCTTAACAACTGAAAGAAAGTTCCACGAAAATGTTTGTGCGTAGCTCGAATCCCAATGCCCATGGATGGCAATAGGAGAGTCTTAAATTATTAATGAGCGAAAAGGACATCAGAACTATTGCAGAGTACAATCAAAAGCATAGCTTTTCACCCGACTTTAAAATTATCCATTTTAATATATAAAGGTGGAACTTCGAAGCGAAGCAATGTATTTCAGAGGACATAACGAGAAAATTGATACCCACGATGGTATTTAGTTAACCTCAAAATTAAATTGTTCTCATGATCCTTGTACCTAGCAATTGGAAGGAGACACCTAAATAGCCAACTAAAACCTTTAAAATATGAGGATGATTAGAAAAAATGACTAAGTGTCCCTTTGGTAACATACTACATTTTAGTTGGCTGTATAGACATTGTCCAATTGGAATGCGTCATAACCTACAAATTGACGGTCTGACATGTTTTTCTTCATTTTGGCTCTAGGTGAAAGGACCTAATAACTGATATGCTCCCCAATAGTCGTGATAGCGACCCAATAACCGTGATAGGGTTTTGTCATAGAAACCCCCCAATAACCAACTTCAAAATGGTCATTTCCTACACACACAAAAACCAATAAGTGTTAGTAACACGCTCAATAGTCGTGGCGCACCACAACACTATTAACTAAACACTACCAATGCACGGTTATTGGTACAATTTTGTTTCTATTACACATCAACTTGCACGAAAAAGGTTACATCATTAATATTGAAACATGTTTGTTTACATTTACAAAAACAACAGATTGGTCTTACAATATCAATATATTATAATAAAGTGCACATCATGTTCTATTTGTGTACATAGATGCACGGCTATTGGTGCATAACATCTTCAATCGACTACATACATGCACGACTATTGGTGCATACTAGTTTGAATCAATTACATATATGCACAGTTATTAGTGCACAAACACTTTAAATACATGCTACATTGTTTTTATATAGCTCTCATCTGCACATTCACCCAAGTAGGTATGACATCTTAGGCAATTAATCGAGCAACAATTTGTACCTGCGTAGACAATAAATGGTGTAAGGCTCACCAATAGAGCACAAATAAAGAACGAAAACCAATTTTAAAAATGTAAATTGTAATTCTAATTTCTACTTCAATTAAAAAATGTAAATTATTATTCAAATTTGTACTTCTCAATCCACCGAATGAAATACCAAATTAAAATCCAAATTTCTCCAAGAATATAAAAATGCATATCATTATTCAAATTATGCACTTATTCAATCCGCCAAATGAAATACGAAATTTATAAATGCAAATAATAATTTAAATTTGTACAAGAATATAATAATGCAAATTATTATTCAAATTATGCACTTCTTCAATCCACCGAATGAAATACCAAATTATAAATGCAACTTATCATTTAAATTTCTACTTGAATTAAAAAAATGCAGTGAATGACAAATACAAAAATGCAACTTGTCAATCAAATCTCTACTTAAACTTAAAAAAACAAATTAATATTCAAATATGTATTTTTCCATCCACCGTATGAATGCAAATGCTTGTGCTTTTATGCATGAAATGACCGATGTATTCCCACCACTATTTGAATTTCAAATACACTAGCCACAAATTAAATGACCAATTTCGTATAAGAGTGAGGAAGTGTGCGTAATTCAGCATTCTTTGTTTGAGAGTTGCATTATTCTATGCACTCAAAGCTGTTTTATTCTCTGCTCTTTCCAATTTAAGGTTGGTACCAAATATTTCATATTTTTATAAATTATTCTATGCTCTCTTCTTTTAACTGTTTTATTGTCTGTCTGTTTAAAGCTTCAACACATGCTTTGCAATGTTTTTTAAAAGGCTTGACAACATTGTTCATTATATGCTTATGAATGTTCATCATAAGCTTATGAATTAACATTCATAACCATGTAATGAACTATGGTGAACATTGTTGTTTTAATCATGAGAAGATGTTGTATTTCTTTTTAATACAGCGTATTTGTAGTTTGAATCATTTGGCTGACTTATTTCTAGGGCTTAATCATTTCTATGTTAAATATTTTGAGTATAATCATTTATGGGTGTCAGAGGGTTAGAGGGTTTGTGTCTGTTCTCTTCTAATGCATGTGCATAACTTGTTTTCATAATTTCCTTGCGGTGATTTCCGTAGTTCATTAGAGGCTTATGAATGCAACATTATCCACTGTAATTATTGCAATATATGTGACAGAAATAAGGAACATTGTCGATTTGATCACACACACACACACACACACACACACATATATATATATATATAATAAAACTTATTTTTCATGATTTTCTTGCGGTGCACAACTTGTTTTCATGAATGTTTATGGGTGATTATAAAATTCTCACTCTAGCACTTTAAATGACCACTATTTGAATTTCAAATACACCAACCACAAATTAAATGACCCATTTCATATAAGAGTGAGGAAGTGCACGTAATTCAGCATTCCATGTTAGAGAGCTGCATTATTTCCCTGTTTGAGAGATGCATTATTCTCTGCACTCAGAGCTATTTTATTCTCTGCTCTTTCCAATTTAAGGTTGGTATCAAATATTTCATATTTTTATAAATTATTCTTTGTTCTCTTCTTTTAACTGTTTTATTGTCTGTCTGTTTAAAGCTTCTACACATGCTTTGCAATGTCTTTTAAAAGGCTTGACAACATTGTTCACTATAGGCTTATGAATGTTCATTATAAGCTTATGAATTAATATTCATAACCATGTAATGAACTATGGTGAACATTATCGTTTTAATCATGAGAAGATGTTGTGTTTCTTTTTAATACAGTGTATTTGTAGTTTGAATCATTTGGCTGACTTATTTCTAGGGCTTAATCATTTCTCTGTTAAATATTTTGAGTATAATCATTTCTGGGTGTCAGAGGGTTTCTGTCTGTTCTCTTCTAATGTACACACACACATGCGCGCGCGCACACACACACGCACACACACACACACACACACACACACACACGTGTGTGTGTGTGTGTGTGTTTCATATTGGTTCGTTTAGAGATGATTATGAAATAATCACTTTAACACTTTAATTGTTTGTGTCAACATATTATAACATGTCGATGACCCCATTTAATCACTCTAACACTTGAATTGTTTATGTCAACATGTTATTATAACATGTCGATGACCCACAACAAATCACATTGAAACCACTGTTATCCAAGTTGCATCACGTAACCGACGTTGGGTTACCTATTCAGTACCCATTGATGACCCTTAAACCATGCCATTTTGCCACCTTGTTTTCTCACCGCGCCTCTCCTCTGCATCACGTGATGCTCCAATCACAAGTAATAAGTAACCATAGAACCATGTATACTGCGAATGAGTAGTCATGTTGTCATATTGGTATCATTGAACTGTTTGACACACATAATTGGACTGTATGCATTTTCCTTCATTTCATCTATTGAACATTGACTGTATGCATTCTGTTATATCCATCTCCCACTTTAAACAAAAATTGTAATTGTATTCCCTTGCACTTCATACTTGCGTGTACATACAAGTATTATTGATATATGTGACAGAAATAGGGAACATTGTCGATTTAATCATGAGAATATATTATATTATTGTAATATATGTGATAGAAATAGGGGACATTGCCAAGTTAATCATGAGAATATGTTGTTTTTTGCAATATATGTGATAGAAATAGGGAACATTGTCAATTTAATCATGAGAAGATGTTGTATTATTGCCTCTTCTCTGCTTCATGTGATGTTGCAATCACAAGTAACAATGATTTCACGAGTTG
>MU226413.1:2647602-2671561 GCA_018584345.1 Thuja plicata
TAATGAACTACGGAAATCACCGCAAGGAAATTAGGAAAACAAGTTATGCATCATAAGAAAATCATGAAAACAAGTTATGCACACACATTATAAGAGAACAGACAGAAACCCTCGACACCCATAAATGATTAAACTCAAAAATTTTGACAGATAAATGATTAAGCCCTAGAAATAAGTCAGCCAAATGATTCAAACTACAAATATACTATATTAAAAAGAAATATAACATCTTTTTATGATTAAATCAACAATGTTCCCTAATTCTATCACATATTTTGTAATAATTACATGATAACCAGTTATGCACACGCATTGAACAATAAGAAACTAGTGAAATCATTGTAACTTGAGATTGGAGAATCACCTGAAGTAGAGAAGACGTGCAGAGATGACCACCATGAGCCAAGAGGAGGCGCGGAGAGAATAGAAGGTGACAAAATGGTGAAAAAAGACTCCGCACAGTTTTAGGGTATTCGATGCGCAGTTAATGGGTAAGCCAACGCTGGTTACATGGCACCACTTGGATGGTAGTGGTGTCAATGTGATTTTTTATGGGTCATCGACAGGTTATAATAACATATTCACACAAAAAATTCAAGTGTTAGGGTGATTAAAAGGGATCATTGACAGGTTATAATAACATGTTCACACAAACAAGTCAAGTGTTAGGGTGATTAAATGGGGTCATCGGCAGGTTAGAATAACATGTTGACACAAACAATTAAAGTGTTAGAGTGATTATTTTATAATCATCCCTAAACGGATCAATGTCAAAAACATATTGGTCATGGATGCAATAGCGATCAGTTATTGGGTCTAAACTGATTATGCTTTGAACATTTTATTGTTGCATATTGGGGGTGTTTGGGGGAGGGTACTGGGTGCCACTTTTGAAATGACACTTTTTGACCACTTTGCGCTTGACAATCTCTACAGAGAGATCGAAGAATACCCAAAATCTGAAACCTTAGCTTTAAGCTCTCGACTCACCTATGGAGACACACTAAAAAATAAGGAAATCTGCTTTACAGTTTAGGAGTTCTAGGTGTACGAAGTTAGCCTAGGCGGCTACTGGGTCCTTTTCCCTAGTTTAGAATTTTTTTTGGGTTCTGAGATATGCACTCGGTACCATTACACCATGGACTTTAATTCGATGGGAGGTGATAAATGATACTAGTAATAAATTATCAGGTAATTAGAGCTTATATGAAGTTTTTTTAAAGAATTTTTATAGATGTGGGTATTTATGCTTTTATATAGTGGTTTATAACAATATGAGTAAGTATGCATTTAAATTATAAGCTTCCTTGGATCAAACCTAGCTCAAATGTACTTTCAGGGATTTGAATCTTGGTAGATGGCTTTCTATATTTAATGTCATCATCTTCACCAATTGTGCTTGACCGATTGAACTACAACCCTTTGGCTACATGTAGTGATTTTGATAAAAATATTTTTGAAGTATTTTGAAGAATATATCTATGTATTATTCCAGTTTTAGAGCATAAAATTAAACTGTGTTTGTATATTTTTATAATTGTGAAATTTGCATTTCTATGTCATTTAGCCTTGTTTTTATTTCAAGCGTATATATATTGACAAATAGTGAAATTTTGTGCAGATTTGAGCTCCCCTTGTCTTTTATTCATCCACAAGCATGTATATTCCTATCCACTTAGCCTCTACCTTATTCTTATATACATAGACTATAGTATATTTACATTATTTGTCTTTGTTATGTTTTCCTATACACCTATTTTGATATTGTTGCCAGCCACCTAAACCTAATTAATTTACTATCCAAGGCCATCTTTGCAATTATGTGATCAAACTATAGTTAAAAATTGAATCCTATCTTTTTCAAAATTCAATATTCTAATGAAGGGTACTCCCCTTACTTAACCAAACACACTCAACACAACAAGGAAATAAATATAAAATTACAAGAACGGAACACTTGCTTTCTATTATCTTTAATGAAATGACATTACAATATTCAGAAAAAATAACATGTTATAGCCACATGGGCATTTTCATTACAATAATATGCAAGACAGAGCTACAATCTACACTTCTAGAACTGAGCCCTAAAACCCTCATTCATCCCTGTATAAATAGCACAATTAATTGCTTTATAATATTCTATAAAGTGATTTTTTCTCATTTTAGCACCCATCAGTTCAATTTCCCACCTCTTTTCCTTTTGCGTCGAAATTTGAGCGTCGATGGCTCAACTTTCAAAAGCCATAACTTGTGAATCACTATTATAACCCCATTTTGGAAACCTCTCAAAATGGTCTATAGCCCTAGGTTAGTGAAGCACAAGACAATCAAATTTTGACCCCTTTTAGAGCCTCTAAGCCCTTCAAAATTAGATTCAAAGATTTTGTACCACCCCTCCAAAATAGACAATTCAATATCTTCAAAACCAGACTTGATCTTGCCACGAAAATTTACCAGCAGGTGTATACATCCAAAATGAACCTCCAAGGATGTAATTGAGACAATATTTGTTCAAACAAAAATCTTACTAAAAATAGTAAACTTTCCAAAAAATAGTAACCTTGACCAAAGATAGCTCTTATTGAAAAACTAGACAATATTTTTGGGTGATGCAAGATTGCTCTTACACGCTGAATGTCCATGCATCATATTCAAACATGACTAGCTAGCCTCCTCTATCTTCCCAACCTAAGACAAATATGTACATTTTTTATGAAATGTGTTATGTCCTAGTATTTAAAGACATCCAACATACGTGTTTGATAAGTTTTAGAAAATTTTCACCTACCATTTTCCTTATCCATCCAACATGCTAATATAAAATTTACATTGAAGGAGCATTATTTAACACTCATATTAGGCATCAAGAGTATTTAATGCAATGAGGTTTGAATTCCCCTTCTCACCTGTCTCAATCAACACTCAAAATCATAAACACCTAAAATATATATGACAACAAAATAAAAAGAAATGAATAGTTGACTAATGTAGCAATCCTCAAAATTTCTTATGAATACAAAAAAAAATTGCACTACAAACTATCAAGAGCCCTTTAGCTTACCTTTACAACATTCTCCTTTGATTTTGGTCATTCATAGACCTACAACAAAATACTATTCATCCCCTCTAATTAGAACTACTAGACCTACAACCATCTAAAATAAAAACTCACACCCACCAAAACTCAAAACCCAGAATAAAAAAATCCCAAAACTTTTCAGATCCGAAATTCCCCCCATCATATGTTATGATGCCCCCTCAAGAGAATCACCCAAACAAAACTTAAATGCCCAACATAAGGGTTGTTATGTTACATTTACAACCATTAATTTTTTTGGCTTAAGTTAGAATGAAATACAGATATTAAAAGCAATTTACAGTCAAAATGAAGGAATGTAACACAAAGTAAATGAGTTTCAAGATTTTGTAGGGCTCCCTCCACATGGATGTCCCTGTATCAGATACGTATGGTAGAAATAAATGTTTCATGAGTGAAACTCATAAACATTTAGAAGTCTTATGCTTGTTTTAAATCCACTTCTCTGTTTTATATGTTTTATATGTTTTTTTAGTTTCCTCTGCAATTTGATGTCTCTTACATCCTTCATCTTTCCTCTCTTTGTCCCTCTTTTTACATAATCCAACTCCCACCAATATGCACTACAACACTCTAAAAACTCACAAGCTTAAATATCATCTTCTTCAGTAAAATAATCAAAGTTATGCATTACCTCTTTCCTTGAGACTGTTGCAACTATTTGTCCATCATCTTCCTCTCCTACAACATGGTGTCCTTTATTCATGTCTTCCAAAAGGCATTGTTTTTCTGAAAAAATTTCCTCTTCTTCATCCATATCATTGTTATAAATAAAACCAAGGGATTCTTCTTTCCCATCATGAAACAAACTATTAATTTCAAAATCCTCAACTCTAATGATCTCTTTTTTCAAGTAGGAGATCATTACTCAATCCACCCTTTATCTACCTATCTTCATCTTCATTTATAACTCTATTTAAATTAATAGATTATTTTCCTCAATGTTATCTCCCATGCCAATGATATCACCCATAAAAAAATCAAAATCAACAATATTCTCACAAAAATCAGATTTACCTCTTTTTACTTCTCCACTAGAGCTATCATTCTACCCTTCTGGAATGCAATCAACATTGTTGCAACTTGCATGAGCAATTCATAATCTTAATATTTATCCTTTTTAACTAACTCTTTAACTACCTTAACCAAGCATTTACCAGTGTTCTTACATAACTTCATCATTCTTATTCAAGGGTTTCAACTTGTGTCGAGCTCCAACCCTCAACAATGTGTGTGTGTTTGCATAACCATCATGCATTGCCTTCCTGTCAATTTTCCATGGCCTTCCAAATAATGTATGACATACATTCATTTCATAATATCACATAATACTTCATCATAGTAATATTCTATCTTATAATTAACTAAACATTGTTCACTCACCAAAACATTTTGATCAACCTACAACCAAGCAATTTGATATGAATGTGGAAGCCTTCTTTCTAATTATAACTTGCTTACCATTTCTTCTGAAATAATATTGTCTATACTTCCACCATCAATAATAACATTGCATACCTTGTCTCGACACTTGAATCTTGTTCTAAATAGTTTCTTTCTTTGAACTGGCTCATTCAACATGAATCTCCTGGTAACTAGAACTTCTCCATTTTCAGCATCCTTTGATTATGTAGATTCAGCCTCCTCATTTACATTTGTGACTCTGGATTTTCCTTCATTTCTTCCTTTTTTGTTTCTATCTTCTAGACATTCATATGCTTTATGTTATTCTTTTCCACATTTAAAACAAGTTATCTTGTAATTTCCTCTTCCAAACCCTCTACCTGATCTTCTTCTTCCTCTAGAATCTTGTTCACGGGGTATGAATCATTATTCCTTCAATTTTTATTTTTTTCATGGTCTTCATTCTTCTAATTTTTCAGATTTGATTCTTCATCACAATCTCCATATGAATTCCCCTCTTTCTTTTCATCTTGGCCTCTTCTCCATTGTTTGATTTCAAATCTTTTGTTTATCTTTTCTTCAAATTTTAGAGAAAATTGAAATGTATCTTGCATTGTATAAATTCTTATTACATCCAAATACTCTTGAATGTTTGGTCTTAACCCATTGATGTAACGAGCTATTTTCTCCTTGTATGCTTTAGAATGGCCTATCCTAATTAGAATTTTGTGAGATTTCTGTGTGTAATCCCTCACCGTCCCACTTCCTTATTTCAGGCTTTGCATTTTCCTCAACAAATCCAACTCATAATCAATAGAAATAAACTTTCCCTTCATGATTTTCACCATTTTATCCCATTTGCAAATCTTTCTTTTCCCTATTCTTCCTCTTCTAATATGTACCTCCTTCCACCAAAATTTAGCATGTCCTTTTAGTTGAGCTTTAGAAAACCTCGCTTTTGATGATATGTAACTGATTGAATGTTTGAAGATGTTAAGTTGATCATTGAAATGCAGAAAGATAATGCAAGACATTAAATCAGTTAATGGATTGAATTGTCATTGATGTCAACTTGATATAATCTAATCAGTAATAATAAAAGTGTCAAAGACTTCAGAGAATCAAAGAGAAAAGGATTATGACTTCAGTAATGCATAAAAGACAAGCATTCACTATGTGAATTCAAACATCGATGGCCAGTGGAACCTGACGGACAAAGATCACCAAAAGTCAAGTCACAATGATGCCCAAGCAAAGAAACTGACGAGAAAAATCACAAGTATACCCGACGGCAAGAATCATAGGGTAACCTGACGAACAAACATGCGCAAAGGACAGACAACCCCGACGGACAGAAAACCCTGACGGAGAAGCTTGAGGAGAACTGCAGTGTTGACCGAAGCTATCAAAGAGTTAGAACACCGAAAATAACTGAAGTTCAGAAATGACAAAATATCTAGCTGGTAGAGCTAAATGTAGACTTAACTGGTAGTTATCATTGTTTTCATCGACAAGATAAAGCCAGAGATAAGTAAAGGATTTAAAAGTTGTTTTTTCCAGTTGGCAAGAAGATCTTTGCGAGATAAAACAAGAGTTTTTCTTTAAATCTAATTGGATAAGATTGTGAATCACGCCAAGATCAAGAAAATCAAGAACCTAACAATGATGATATCATGTCTATAAAATAGACAACTTAATTCATTACAAATCAAAGGGGAGTGAATGAAAAAAAAGGACACTAGAGAGAAACTGATGAAGAACAAATTCATACAGTCCTGATCAATCAAGCTGAGGAAAGAGATAAAGATTTCTATGAACACCGAGAAACAGAGCATAGCATCACCAAGCAGAACCAAAGTGGAGAAAAAGTATTTAAAGGGATATATTGATCAGATTAGTTTTATGAGCTTACAATAGATATGAAAATATGCAAGTATAAGTTGTATATGTGAACAGATCATACTGTTTCAGTTTAACCATTGATTCAAAAAGTCTCTTAACTGAGCAGGATTTAAATATCCTTTCTATATTGAGATACATCCACAGGAGTATCAAAAAGTTTGATCATAAAGATAGCATGAGATGCCAGATACCTATTGACAGGCCAAGAGAGTGTTTGATCAAGAAAGGTACCATAGAAATGCCCAATATAAAGTGATAGACTAAACTTTTAAATCCTCTAACAAGGTCACAAATAACAGTGTGTTTGTAACCTTTAACAGGGTTGGCTCTTCACTGAGCTCACTTTAGAAGAGTGAAAATTTTGGGTTACTGGTCCCAAGTGGTTTTTCCCTTAACAAGGTTTCCAAGTTAAAAATCCACGTGTCAATGTGTTTACGAGTCATTAATTTAGTGTTTTGCATTACACATAGCTTAACTAGATTGATCGGTATACTCTAGATAATTTACTGTATTTTGGTAAATTAACAGACTGCTATTCGGTAAACATACAGTAAGAGGTTTAACAAAGCATTCCGAGCAGTAGTAATTTGAAAAGCATAATTGAAGGCATTCATCTTATAGGACTAAAGATAACTAGAGGCTTAATATTATGGTACTAAGTTTTTGCGTTGATTAATTGGAATATTTTTGAGGCCATTCATTCACCCCCCCTCTCAGTTATTACTAACAATTAGTATCAGAGCTTGTGTGCTTAGAAAGGGATTTTAACAGCTCAAGCAAAAGATCACAAGATGAACAGACGAGATGTGCCCAAGTTGAATAAAGAAAACTTTGCATCATGGAAAAGTAGAATAAGACTCCACCTATCAGGTATTGGAAATGATATTGTTCAATACTTAGATACTGAATATTTTTTGCCTATATGACCTCACACTTTTGAGCAATTAAGAGTAAAGCATGAGCATAATTGCATGATGATAGAATTTGCCTCATTACTCTCTGATTTTGAGTTTGAAGATGTCAAAACCTGCACCTCTACAAAGAAAATGTGGGATAAGTTGAAGTTGGTACATGGAGGAGATGCTAATGTACTAAGAGCCAAGGCAAAAAGCCTAAGAGGGAGGTTTGATGACCTAAGGATGAAAGAAGGATAAAATACACTCAGTACAGCTGCAGAATCAAAGAGGTAGTCAATGCTATCCAAGGAGTTGGAGGTGTACTTGAAGAGGAGGTAGTGGTAAGTAAAATTTTAAGAACCTTACTGCCTATGCATGCTATTAGAGTTTCTGCTATTCAAGAAATGAGAATTGCAAACAATACAGTTACTCTAGATAGTCTGATTGGTAGACTGATTTCATTTGAGATGAATAACTTTGATAATAGTGTCTTACCATATATAGAATCTACATTCAAATCTTCTTTAAAGATAAGTAATTCAATTCATAGACATGCTATTAGAAATGATAGTGAAAGCGATAATGAGGATCAAGGACTTGATGAGATTGAAGCACTAATTGCAAGAATATTGCAGAGAGGCAAAGGTAGATACAAAGGTAAATTACTACTCGTATGTTTCAATTGTAAAGAGGTTGGACACTTTGCTGCAAGATGTCCAAATAGAAGAAAAGATGACAGAAGTAATGACAGATCATATGAGAAGAAGTTTGATAGAGGTGATAACAGAGATTACCAAAGCAACCGACAATCTAACAAAAGAGATACCCAAGACTAAAAGGACAAAGGGAAGAAAGATTGCTACCTAGCCAAGAATAAAGATGATGACATTGACACTGAATCAAAAGAAGACACCGAGATGGTATTTGTAGCCATGAAGGATGATTTAGACGAAGAAGGAGAATGGTATGTAGAAACTACACTCATATCTAAAGTTAGTAAGAATGATGTCTGGATCATAGATAGTGGATGCACTCACAATATGACCGGTGATAAGTAAAAGTTTGAAACTTTTGAATACTATAATGGTGGTTTAGTAAGAATGGGAAATGATACACCTTGTCTAGTTGAAGGTAAATGAACTATAATGTTGAATAACCTGATCAAATGTGAAAATGCTTACTGGGTAAAAGGATTGAATTATAATTTGTTAAGTGTCTCACAGCTGAACAATTTAGGTCACAGAGTAGCATTTGAAAATAAGAAGGCAAAGATCTTCAATGAATCAAGAAGGTTGATTGGAACTGGTGATCATACAAAAGGTAACCTTTTCTATATTGATGACATTAACACCACTTGTTTAATGGCTAGAAATGAGGACATATGGTTGTGGCACAAAATATTGTGTCATGTGAACTTTGACAACATGATAAAGATAAGAAACAAAAGGAATGTCAGAGGCTTATCGAGCATGACTAAGCCAGAGTATATCATGTGCAAGAATTGTCAAAAAGGTAAGATGACAAAGTCTAGTTTCAAGAGTAAAACCCATACATCTAATGCAATTATAGAATTAGTCCATATTGATCTATGTGGACCTATGAGGACAAAGAGTTACTATGGAGATAGGTACTTTAATCTCTTTGTTGATGATTATTCTAGAATGATGACAGTTATGTTTTGAAAAGATAAATCAGAAGCATTCAAGATGTTTAAATGGTATAAGGCTATGGTAGAAAAACAAATTGAAAATAAATTGAAATGCTTAAGGTCAAATAGAAGAGGGGAGTTTACTTCAGATGAATTCACTAACTATTGCAATGAGCATGGAATTAAAAGACAAATTTATACACCAAGAACACCACAACAAAATGGAATTGCAGAGAGGAGAAACAAATCAATTGTTGACTGTGCAAGAACATTGATGATTGAGAAAAGAATCACTCAAACTTTCTGGAGGAAAGTTGTCAGTACTACTGTATACACATTAAATAGAGTACAATTGAAGAAGGACACAAAGAAGACACCCTATGAGCTTTGGTATGGTCATACACCCAATGTAAGTTACTTCAAAATCTTTGGTAGTCAATGTTATATTTTGAAGGATGATAGAAATGGAAAACTTGACTGAAAAAGTGAAGAAGGTATCTTCCTAGGGTATTCAACCAAAAGCAAGCCTTATAAATGTCTTAACAAGTCATCTAACAAAATCATTGAAAGTGCAAATGTGAAAATACATGAATTTGTAGAAAAGAATGATAAGGAAAGCAGAAGAGAACCAGAGGAATACAACATGTTTATTTATATAGAACTTGACACTCTACCCAAGCAACAGTGTATCACTCCCAAGCAACATAATATTGCACCTGAGCATCAGGCTGCAATTACCAAAAATCAGGAAAATCCTCAAGATGATGTTCTGAGCGATGAAGATCAAAATGAAGGTCAAGAAGCTAATTAGAATGATGAACAAAGAGCTAAACCGAAACTTGCCAAGTATGTCAGAATACATCATCCACAAAATCAAATCATAGGAGACAAGAAGGCTAGAATGAGAACAAGAAGTAAGTCACTGAACACTAGATGTTTACTTTGTGATTTTGAGCCTAAATCTGTTAATACTACACTTAAAAATGAGGAATGGCTCAGTTCTATGAATGAAGAAATAGAATAGATAGAGAAGAATAGTACATGGACACTAGTACCAAAACCAGATGACAAGAATGTCATCGGTACCAAATGGATATTCAGAAATAAACTAAATGAGAATGGAGAAGTCAATAGAAACAAAGCAAGATTAGTATGCAAGGGATATGCACAAGAAGAAGTTATTGATTATGGTGAAACCTTTGCACCCGTTGCTAGACTAGAAGGAGTTTGAATCTTACTTGCTTATGCTACATTTAAAGGATTCAAGGTATACCAGATGGATGTCAAATTTGCATTCCTAAATGGAATACTTGAAGAAGAAGTATACATTAAACAACTAGAAGGGTTTGTTGATCCAGATAAGAGAAACATGGTATGTAGACTACATAAAGCCTTGTATGGATTGAAACAAGCACCTAGAGCCTGGTATGAAAGAATCCACTCCTATCTGATTAGCATTATATTTGTAAGAACAAGTGAAAATAGCAATCTATACTTAAAAGAAGATACTGATGGTAATATTCTGATTGCTGAAATTTTTGTTGATGATATCATTTTTGGGGGAAATGAATTGTTATGCAAATCCTTTGCTAATGAAATGATAAAAGAATTTGAAATGTCTATGTTTGGGGAGATCAAATTATTTCTTGGTCTACAGATTCTTCAACAAGATGTAGGAATATATATCACTCAGTCCAAATACATCAAGGAAATACTGAAGATTTTCAAGATGGAAGATTCCAAACCAGTGGGAACACCTATGGCTACTGGATGTAAGATGACAAAAGAAGAAAAATCTAATGTGGAAAACCATACCTTGTATAGATCAATGATTGGAAAACTAATGTATGTTGTGTTATACCAGACTAGATATAGCACATGCAGTTGGAATAGTTGCAAGATTCTCTGCTAATTCCAAAGAATCACATATGACTGTTGTCAAGAGAATTATGAGATATCTGAAGAACACTGAGGAGAATGGATTATGGTATAAAAGAGAAGGAAAATTTGAGCTAAAAGTCTATACAGATGCTGATTAGGTTGAAAACATTGATGACCAAAAGAGCACAACTAGAGGATCATTCTTCATGGGTGACAGACTTGTCACATGGATCATCAAGAAGCAAGGATGCATCTCTCAGTCTACTGCAGAAGAAGAATATGTGGCTGCTGCTACAAATTTCTCCAATATTGCATGGATCAAATAGTTACTGGAAGGTATGAATATGAAGATTCTTGAACCATTAATCATCTACCATGATAATACCAGTGCAATTAACATTTCTAAGAATCCAGTAATGCATGCTAAGACTAAGCATATTGCTATCAAGTATCACTATCTAAGAGAACAAGTGCAAGCAAAAAAGGTGATACTAGAATATGTGCAATCAAAGGAACAATTAGCTGATATATTCACCAAGCCATTACCGAAAGATACTTTTGAGTACCTAAGATAGAGACTAGGGGTTCAACCCCTGTCTATCGGTCAGTAAGCTGACTAGGAGGCTACATTATCCTAAACATAAATCTGAAGATCATTCATGTTGATGCAAACACAATGATAGAAAACAACAGATACATTTATACACAACAAGGTACAAGTATGCACCAAATACCAGAGACATTGTATTGCTAATGGATAGGGAAATTCAGGGAATATATTATGTAAAGGATGGAAGATGATAAAAATAAGGAGAAGTGTTTTTTTTGGCATTGTTGTCAAAGGGAGAGATTATCTCATTATCATCATCTCATAATCATAAGGGAGAGATATCAGGAATCACAAGGAAGAGATTATCTCATTGATCAGAAAAGTATATCATTATCCATGAAGTGAAGTTCCTGAGAATCAGAAGGAAGAGTTAATCAATATTATAAGGGAGAGAAGTTGATTACATATGATATATCCATATAAGGGAGAGAATTAACAAAGGGAGAGAGTTCATACAAAAAGAGAGATTATTGTCAAAGGAAAAAAAGATTATCAAGAAGAGGAACAGTCAAGGCAGAGCACATATCAGAATAGAGAAAGAAAATGCTACATCTATCCAATGAAGGGATTAAAGATTGAAGACAACCACTCTACAAGAAAAAAATCTAAGCTATTTTGAGCTTACCGAAAGCCAAACATTTGTAATAGTTAGAATAGGAAAACTTGATGAAACTGTATATTTCATATTGTATTAGTGATAGTATAGTATTATAATGTAGTATGTTTCCATCAATGCCAAAGGGAGATATTGATGACATGTAACTGATTGAATGTTTGAAGATGTTAAGTTGATCACCGAAATGCAGAAAGATAATGCAAGACATTAAGTCAGTTAATAGATTGAATTGTCATTAATGTCAACTTGATGTAATCTAATCGGTTATAATCAAAGTGTCAAAGAGTTAAGAGAATCAAAGAGAAAAGGATTATGACTTCAGTAATGCATAAAAGACAAGAATTCACTATGTGACTTCAAACACCGACGGTCAGTGGAACCCGATAGATAGAGATCACCAAAATTCAAGTCACAGTGATGCTCGAGCAAAGAAACTGATGAGCATTACCGACAAGCAAAATCACAAGCATACTCGACGGCCAGAATCATAGTGTAACCCGACAAATAGACATGCCCAAAGGATAGACAACCCCGATGGACAGACAACCCCAACAGAGAAGCTCAAGGAGAACTGCAGTGTTGACCAAAGCTATCAAAGAGTTAGAACACCGAAAATAAATGAAGTTTAGAAACAAAAAAATATCTAGCTGGCAGAGCTAAATATAGACTTAATTGGCAGTTATCATTGTTTTCATCGACAATATAAAGTTAGAGATAAGTAAAGGATTTAAAAGTTATTTTTTCTAGTTTGCAAGAAGATCTCTGCGAGATAAAAAAAGAGTTTTTCTTTAAATCTAATTGGTTTAGATTGCGGATCACGCCAAGATCAGGAAAATCAAGAACCTAACAACGTGGATATCATGTCCTATAAAAGAGACACCTTAATTCATTATGAATTGAAGGGGAGTGAATGAAAAAAGGATGCAAGAGAGAAATTGATGAAGAACAAATTCATACAGTCATGATCAATCAAGCTGAGGAAAGAGAAATATTTATGTGGACATTGAGAAATAGAGCATAGCATCACCGAGAAGAACCAAAGTGGAGCAAAGGTATTAAAAGGGATATATTGATCAGATTAGGTATATGAGCTTACAATAGTATGAAAATCTACAAGTATAAGTAGTATATGTGAACAGATCATACTGTTTCAGTTTAACCAGTGATTCAGAAAGTCTCTTAACTAAGCAGGATTTAAAGATCCTTTCTATATTGAGATACATCCATAGGAGTATCAAAATTTTTTATCATGAAGATAGCATGAGATACCATATACCTATTAATAGGCCAAGAGAGTGTTTGATCAAGGAAGGTAGCATAGAGATGCCCGATATCAAGTGATAGACTAAAATTTTAAATCCTCTAACAAGGTCATACCTAATGGTGTTTTTGTAACCTTTAATAGGGTTGGCTCTTCACTGAGCTCACTTCAGAAGAGTGAAAATTTTGGGTTACCGGTCCTAAGTGGTTTTTCCCTTAACATGGTTTCCACGTTAAGAATCCACATGTCAATGTGTTTATGAGTCATTACTTTAGTGTTTTGCATTACACATAGCTTAACTAGATTGATCGGTATACTCTAGATAATTTACTGTCTTTCAGTAAATTAACAGACTGCTATTCGGTAAACATACAGTAAGAGGTTTAACAAAGCATTCTGAGCAGTAGTAATTTGATAAGAATAATTGAAGGCATTCATCTTATAGGACTGAGATAACTAGAGGCTTAATATCATGTTACTAAGTTTTTGGGTTGATTAATTGGAATATTTTTGAGGCCACTGATTCACCCCCCCTCTCAATTATTACTAACAACTTTTTCTGGATCCTCTATTTCTTCTAACTCAAAGTAATCTTCTGTGTCATATATATCCAGTCTATTAATTCTTCAGGATCAAGGTTCCCATTGAAGAAATGACCTTCTACCTTTGGCCTTTTACCAATATTCATCAATGCTTTAACAAGAGGAACATTTAGAGCTTCTCTTTCTTCTTCATCTTCAACATTTTTTCTTCTTTTGAAGTTTCTCTAGTCTCATCATCTTCACTTTTAGGTTCTCTCCTCTTAGAAAGCCATCTTCTATTTTCTTCTTATATGGATTCAAACCGCCTACTGAGGGATCTAAAATCATCAATACATGTAACATTTGGAGGATTTAATCCTCCACTTTTGGTTCCATCTCTACCCCAACCACATGGGTCTCCTCTTGCATCCATTTTTGCAATACCCACAAGCTCAGTTCTGGTGCAAATTGCCCCCTCTAATGAATCTACCTATACACTCAGAATCTTCTAGCTATGATGCCACTGATGCAATGAGGTTGGAATTCCCCTTCTCACCTATCTCAATCAACACTCAAAACCATACACATCTAAAATATATGACAGTAAAATAAAAAGAAATGAATAGCTGACTAACGTAGAAATCCTCAGAATTTCTTATTACTACACAAAACAAAATTTTCACTATAAAATGGAAAGATCCCTTTAGCTTCCCTTTACAGCATTCCCCTCTGATTTTGTCATTCAAAGACCTGCAACAAAATACTAATCATCCTCTCTGATTAGAACTACTAGATTTGCAACCATCTAAAATAAAAACTCACACTCACCAAAACTCAAAACCTAGAAAAAAAAAATCTCAAAAATTTCAAGGCCCAAAATTCTCCCCATTAGATGCACTATGATGCCCCCTCAAGAGAATCACCCAAACAAATCTTAAATGCCCAACGTCAAGGTTGTTACATTATATTTACAACCACTATTTTTTTTTGGCTTAAATTAGAATGCAATGCATATATTAAAAGCAATTTGCGGTCAAGATGAAGGAATGTAACACAAAGTAAATGAGTTTAAAGATTTTTTAAGGCTCCCTCCATGTGGATGCCCCTACATCAGTATTTTGGGAATATACTGGAAGATAAAAAACATAATGTTAATCAAAACATTGTGATGCATTATCATATATTAAAGTGTTGAACCTAAAGAGTTATCAGTTTCATGTCATGTTATACCATCTTGTACTAGATTTGCTATATTCCTTAGAAGGCCATGGATTGAACAATGAAACATTGTCTCTTCTTTTTTGCATCATTACAATTTTTTTTAATGAATGAAAATATAAAAATATTGAAAGGTCTCATTAAAAGTGAATATAAGATGCTAGTCATTTTACTTTAGACACATTTGTGAAGATACTTGACAAGGTTTACTTTTTGAGAGACTTGATACTATACATGATTTATATAAGATATGTTGCAATGAAAATTAAAAGGATTCAAACGAATCTAGATATGTATTTTCAAAATTGACCTAACCTCAAGTTGCATATCAAATAAAGTAAATAGGAATAAGAGGCTTGATATACGCATCCCTTATAATGATTATTATATAGAATAAATGACTAATGTGCAAAGAAAGAGAATACATCAAACAAGAACAAAATAAGAGTACAAAATAAGTAAAAGTAACATGAGTACCTTAATTTCAAGCATTAAATACTATATGAAAACCAAAGCAAGAGATTATGGTGTATCAAATTCCTATCATTCCACCATAACCACAAGTGAAGAAAAAAGAAAGGGTAAGGAAGGAAATACCTAATGTTATACTTGTTGAGCATATATTTGAAAGTTGGATAGTTCAAAAGAATAATGAAATTTTGTATTCTTAACCTCTCATTAACACTTATTATTTGAATAACAACACTATTAGCATTACTTAGATCTTAGATAACTGACATTAAATATAGTGTTTATGCAACAATAATATATTACATTTTGAATAGAAAATGACATAAATAACTCTCAATCTTCTTATGTAAGACCAATGAAGCTCAAATACAACCTATATATGAGATCATTCTCTAAAGTTAATAAGGTTTTCATCCTAAGATCCCCATGCTCAAATATAAGTGCTCAAAATGGATTAGGAAGGAAATTTTAAATGTAAATAATCCTATTGAATGAAAATGTTCACTTAAATATATCCTCCAAAAATTCAATCAAGTCAACCACCAATTACACTCGCAAATTTAAATTTGAACTTAATGATTCTGCTTAAAAAATTTGACACCAAAAATAGAACATTAGGAGAATTATAAGATGTGATGGATATTAAGGATGGAAACAAAAATATAGGAAATATTAGGGATTAGAGTTCAATCATATCAAAAGAATAAAACTATATGGTGATACATCATGGGTCAAGTAAGAAATGTGACAAGAAGAAAAAGTTTGGAAAATATAGTGGTGAGGTAGATGATGGACATGAGGCATGATATGATGAAGTATAAAAATCTAATAGGTATAAGGTAAGAGTGAAGTTGGAAGACTAAACATACCAAGGAAAGGAAAAAAAACACAATATAAAAGATGAAAGATACAAGTATGAAACCTTATATATACATACATATTGAGTTGGTCCAAATGAGATACATGACAAGTTTTCTACTCAAAATAGTCTATCCTAAAGCAATTGCAAGTTTGGATGTTCCAATATTTGTGGGTCTTCCCATGTTGCATCCTCCATTGGAAGGTCTTTACACTTAATTAGGTACTCCTTGGTGGTTTTTTCCTCATCTTGTTTTCACTCACATCCATAAATACTTCAAAAGTTAAAAACTATTTTTTGTCTTAATCAAGTGGAGATACTCTTTTAATAGTAAAATATGTTTGACAAGTGCCTTTTTTGACAAGATGTAAATGTAACACTTTAATAATTATGTAAAACCTCTCTAATCCTTCTTATAATTTTGTAAGACTCATAAAAAAATGCTTAAAATTTTATAGTTTCCTTTCCTTTAAAGGTCATTGTTTATATGGTTTCAATCTTACAAATACCGACCTCTTGCCTCAATTTTTTCTTCTATTCTATGATAGTTTGCATATGATTTATGTTGACTTTGAGCCTGCTGGATATTACCCTTAAGTGATATTAAAATGCATTGGATTTGTTTGATCAAATACTTTCTCTGAGGACTTAATTTTCAAACAAAACAAGGTCAACAAAGCTCCAAGATTTATACCCATACAAATTCATGAATGGTGTCATCTTTATTGACATGTAATAGATGGAGCTTTAAAAGTACTCCCAAAATGGATTCATTTAATCCATGTATTCTATTAATTAGCAACATAGTTCCCCAAGTAAACTTCAGCCCATTTATTTATAATCTCCATTTTCCCTTTTGTATATGGGTGTAGATAGTACTAGGCATAAGGTTAATTCCAGCCACCTAAAATTTCTCTTACCAAATTATGCTCAAGAACTAATTATTTTTATCCCTTATGATTCTCTTGGGAAACCCATGGAATATTAAGAATTCCTTAAGAAATAGATCACAAACATGTGAGGCCTTAAACTTTATAGAAATATAAAAGAAATATGATTGCTTCATGTTTCTTTTTACAGAAACATATATGTAGTCATCACCTTAGACTTTAGAAAGTCCAATTATGAAATCCAATGAAACACTTTTACACTTCTATTATGGAATATTGAATGGTTGTAGATGGTCTTTTTCATAAACAAATCTCTTTCCAAAACAAGCTCAAGAACTAATTATCTCTATCACTTTTGTTGCTCTTAGGCAATCCACATATCAACACTACCTTAAGGGTTAGGTCATTCTATAGAAATAACAAACAAATATAATTGTTTCATGATTATTTTTATTAAAAATTTATGCATACATCACCTTTGAATTTAGGAATTCTAATGATAAAATCCATTCAAACACTTTCCCACTCCTCTTATGGAATATTTAAGGGTTGTAGATGTTGTTTATCATAAATAAATCTCTTCCCAAAACAAGATCAAGAAATATCTATCTCTATGATGCTCTTGAAAAATTATGGATCATTGAAACACAACCTTAATGAATAGATTAGCAACATGTAGTGCCTTAAACTTTATAGAAATACAAAATGAGTATGATTTCTTCATGATTATTTTCATAGAAACATATATATAATCATCACCTTGGACTTTAGAAAGTCCAAAGATGAAATCCATTGAAACACTTTCCCACTTCTATTGTGGGGTATTTAAGGGTTGCAGGTGTTGTTTAGCATATACATGTAGTGTTCACAAAAGAAAACTGAATAGAATAACTAAATACAAAGTTATAAGATATACTTGTATAATTATAGAAAGTATATGTTTCCAACCTAAATAGGGTGTCACATCAAGTGCCCCTGCATGGAACATGAAATTATCTCTACCCAAACTGAAAACCACTCTTCTCAGGAGTAATTGTTGGTAGTTGGTATTTTCATCGATGCCAACCCTCTTATCATTGTTACAATTGTGAGACCTTGAGTTGAGTGATTGTGATGGTGTTGAAATCTTTCTGATGAATTGTGAGACAATGAGATGAGATAGGATGTGTTGTCAACCTGTTGCTAACATAATTATGGAGTGATGTGGGATGTTTATTAGATGCATAATTTCTCTTGTATTGGAATATTGCATATGGTAGATGATTACATGTATATTTTCTCCATGTTGTTGGTAAGATGTTGTTGATTATGTTAAAGTGTTGTAGTAGGAATGGTCTGTTGCAAATGGCAGATGACTATGTAGATGTTCTTCATGCTTTTGGTAAGATGTTAATTATTTTGATGATCATAAGTCTTGCAATAAGAATGATACATGTGTTATTAATCAAAATTATAATTAAGATAAGGATTAGAAGTATGGCTTTTTTTAAATGAGGAATAGAAGCATTAAGATGAGGACTATAAGCATGACACTTGCATGGATGGTAGAATATTGTTGTTGAACAATTGAGATATTGAATAATATTGAAGTGTGTGTCTGTAGATAAAGTGCTCTGGCATCTTCCTAGAAGAATGCCTTGCATTCCTCTGCATTTGATGATATGACCTTACATTTTGGAACATAGATTATTTATTTTATGTATGTTTCACTCCTATCTTTTTAGGTCCCTAGTTTTGTTGTTGATGTTTCAAAAGAATGTTATGTGTTGATAGTTTTAGTGTCTATTAAGATTGGTCTAAAAAATTATATGCATTGATGTGTGCAGTGTTGTGGCTTGGATGTAATGTTCATAATGTCTGTGCAATTTCCTAACTCATTTTTTTGGTAGAGATGTATGTACAACAAGTATGCCTTTAGCGATATGCTTCATGACTATATTTTCCTGATTTTCTAGTTATGAAGAATTTTGTGCAAGAATGGTTGTGGAAGCTTGATTGTTGAGGACATATGATATATGTTCTTGGGAATGATGTTGGATGTACAAGGAACATATCTATGTGATCCTCATTTTAGTAATTATTCTCTTTGGTGTTTCATTGTTTCTGGAGTTGGTTTACATGTTTGTTTTTGGGTCTCTCACCGATATGGTTTGTTCTTTTTCTTATATCATGTTCTTGATTATTCTAGATGATGTGTTGAGTTGGTTTTGGGTCTTTACTTTCTATGTGGAGATCCAAATTAAGTGGTTTCATGTTAGAGATGTGTTTTGGGCCAACTAATAGTTACTACATGTTACCCTATTCCTAAATTTGGAGGATGTGTGTCAAGCGTGTATATAATTTGTGATCACATTGAATATTGTGTTAAGATGTTTGAGTCCTCTCTATCTCCTAGATATGACCACTTTCACCACAACTATGTTTTGGCGGTTGAATGTTTTGGACTACCCCTTTCCCCTTGACATTATAGTTGACCTAATTGATATTTGCATGTATTGATTCATATGGTATAAATATAATACTAAATCAATTTCAAAGGATGTGGCGTATGTTTGAATTGTAGAAGATGCAAGTTTGAGGAAGTAGCAGTGTGTGGTAGAATATTTGAAGCCAAAGTGACTATGTTTTTTTGAGTCATCATGTTAAAAGCATCTACATTAGAAGGAGAATGATAGAATTAATTTGTTTAATGCCTATTTAATTATACTTTATTTCATGTATCCTAAGTTGAGGTAGTGACCCTCCTCATTGGATCATTATATCTTGCTCTGAAGAAGTGATCTTCAACCTTCAAGTCCTTTATATCTTTCCCCAAAGTAATTGTCTTGGTAGAAAGTCTAGAAGTGGGCCTCTTGTAATTTTTCACACATATTGTAAGTTGATCCCCACTGTGGTTTTTCCCTCCTTGGGGTTTCCAAAAGAATTTGGTGTTCTATTGTGAATTGGTGTTGAATGTTTTATCTTTTATTGGAACTATTAAAAGTTGCATGTTTGGAATAAAAATAAAAGTTTAAATTTATAGGAGAATAATTGACCCCCATTATTTGGCGTTGTTCAAAAGTTGATCACCTTGAATCATTCAATTTCTATATAAAATTTAATTTCTCACCTAGAATAGGGATATGCATTAAAACACGTATGTGAGGTTTTTAACCCATCCATCACTAAAAATTATTTTCCCTCCCCTCTACCCATAATCATCTTTGCATTATTTTCCTTGAGGAAAAAACCCCATCAACATAAAATATATGTGTTGCAAGCCACTTCTAGTGAGGATTCATGCGGTAGGATGCACTTAAATATATAAACCAAGAGTCATCAAAGGTCCTGTTAGTAGAAATAATAAAAGCATCAACACATTAATCAATAGAGAATTTATTTGTTTAGGAATCACCATTATTTTTCTTCTCATGTTCTAACATTCCTTTTCAAGATTCCCCCATTTTCTATAGTTTCAATAGTTCAACCTATAATTTCCAAGTTTTTTATACCTTCTCTTAGAGTTAGACCTATTTTTACCAGCTTTATGTGTGTCCTTCCTTGCCCCACACTTTAGATCTACCCACCACATGAAATGCATCTTTGGATACATTCAAATGCTTTCTCCTCATTTCCTTTGTAAGCAAGGTGAAAATGAAGGAATCCAACTTTGGATCATATAAAAAAGAACCACTAGTAGCAACAATTTTATTTCCTAATTTTTGTAAATGAAAACAAAAAAGCACATTTATCCACTTCCTCTATGTTCACATCAATAGTCTACAATTGACTCAAAATTAGATTAAGCTCATTTAAATGTTCTAAAATTGAGTGCTCGTCCTTAATTTAAAGAGAATAAAATTTACTTTTTAGAAATAAATTATTAATTTAGACTTATCTTGAATGCTTGAAATTTGAACTTGACTTATCCTTTAATCGCTTGATAATGCTTTAAAGCTTTCTCAATGATGTGATACGATGTTTGATTTGATTGAGGTTAGATGTTGTCCCAAATGAGGGGGTAAGGCTCTCTTTTGTATCTACCTCATGAATTGTATTTAAACTTTCAAAGTAGGCTAACATGGAGAAGGAATTTCCACCCAAATGTTCAAACCATTGGACAATCCAAAATTGGGCCCCTTTGAGTGGGACAAGGGTGCCTAGTGTTAGAGTAATAATTTATTTCACTTATTAATTAAATAATTTTGATTTAATTATTAAGTCACTTATTATCTCTAGTTTACTTAAGCTAAAATTTAGGCATATAATAATTAATTCTTTTATTAATTCTTATCATGCAACCTAGGTTTCTCCCTTTTAGGGTTTTGATCACCTTTATAAGGTTTGATCTCATTGTATTTTATTATTCCCTCTCTGAATGAATATTTCATATTTCAGATGATTCTTTATTGTGTCTCCATCTGCCCAGATCCGTTACTGCGCCACTGCCCAGCCCCTGGTGCGCCATATGACCTACGGTCAGGGTTTTTAAGCCCCCAATTGTTTTTTTCTTTGGGCCCTCTTTTGACCTCATGTCAAGTTTTTACTCATAAATTGAGAAAACGGAGGCATTTTTCACCAAACGAGATATCGCTAGAAAGCTAGTTCTGAGCCCAATCTGATTTTCTAGGTTTGGTTTTTTGATTTTTCCATCTTGCATTGTTTTTTTCCAGTCAAAGTAAGGGTTCCTATTTGCACTCCGGTAGTCATATCTTTCTCATTTGGACTTTGTTTTTTGACTTTCACACATCATTGGAAATTTAGTTTTGTTCTCCTTCTTGTATGGCTCTCATCTATAGAATCTTCTCTGTTCTCCTTCTTGTATGGCTCTCATCTATAGAATCTTCTCCAAGTACATTTTAATCAAGTTTTTTCTTTTTTTGTAATCTTGTGAATATCTTGGATGTTTCAGGTCCTGGGATTGTTTTCCTTGCATGAGATGACTGTTTTTTAGCTGTTACTTATGTTCCTACAACTTTCAGTCATTCTTGAGCATTGCAGACATCTATTTCTATAGCATTTCATTTTTGCAAATGCACTGAGATAAAGTGTCATATGTTGCATACTTGGGATCTTGCACATTTTGTGCCTATTTGTACTTGCACTCCATTATAAAATGCCACGAGGGGATTAGATGTTTTCTTGGTTTTTCATCTACCTTTGTCAAGTGAGTACATTCCTTCCACAACATTAGCCTCATGATGTGTGTCAAGAGAGTGATCATCCTTGACACCATCCTTTATATGTGTTTGTACTTTCTTTTGCACTATCTATGTTCCTAGTTTTTTGTCATGTAGTTATTCTTGTCAGTCTAGTTCAATGTACTTGTCATGCCTCTCCTTGCTCAGCATTATGTGGGTATCTCTTGTTGGTTCTAATTCTTCCTTGATTTGATGGAGTGAGCTACACATTCAGTATTTGTTCCTATGTACTAGGTGGATGCAATGGATGGGTACCTATACATTTTGGTGAGATGGATAATTTACCATATAGACACTCTTTCATTCCTTTTTTTGAGGCATCCTTCCATCTTTGGATCATCTCTTCAGACTTTGGTGTTTTTTGTCATCTGTATCTTTGAGTTTCGATGTTTGCCTTTGTTTTCCATCCTGATTCAAGTAGTGTAATTTGAGGGCACTCATTCAGATTGCATTCTTCTCTACCTGATCATGTTCTATTATAGTGGAGGTTCTAGTAGTTATTCTTTGATAGTGTTTGCAGCTTCATGCTTGAGTGGTGTTCTTCATGTTCATCCCTTGTTCCTATTTTTTGGGATATTCTCTAGTTTGGAGGCTTCTTCAGTCCTTCAGTAGGCTTCATATCTTTTCAAAGAGGGGTTTTTCCCACTGAATTTTCTCTTTTTCTCCTCTTTACAAAGATTTCTTGTGCTTGGGTACCTGATCAGGCCATGTTGTCGGGACCCATTTCTTGCTTGCAGTAGTTGTTTCTAGGTTTTTAGCTACTCCCTTAGTTTATTGTAAGGGGGGAGGGTGTTAGAGTAATAAGTTATTTCACTTATTAATTAAATCATTTTGATTTATTTAATTATTAGCTCTAGTTTACTTAAGCTAAACTTTAGGCATATAATAATTAATTCTTTTATTAATTATTATCATGCAACCTAGGTTTCTCCCTTTTAGGGTTTTGATCACCTTTATAAGTTTTGATCTCTTTGTAATTATTATAACTCAATGAATTGTTTGAGAATGCTATTGTATTGAGGATTTTCTCTCCATTGTTTACACAATATGTTTCTTCTTTCATTGATCTGTCATTTCAGGCCTCCACAACTTTTTCTTCTCTTTTTCTGTCACAAGTTTGCATGTAGGTGACTCTTGGGAGCTGTAGGGTTGAGTTTTCATCAAATCCAATACCTAGGGGCACCATTGTTGAGCCTATAAGGGATGAAAAAAGATGAATGAATTAATGATAGATAAAGTTACAAATTTGAAGCTGGTGTGAGGAGAATCAAACATATTTATAGAATGAAAGGCAAGAATTCTAAAATGAGTCTGAGTGAGTATGAAATTGTATAAAAATACAATTTACGACGCTACAACGTCATGGGATTTTTATGAAATTTTACCTATACTTTATATAAGATACCCATCATTATAAAGTGATCTCTTTTATCAAAGAGAAACTCAATCTTCATCTTTTGAAACTCAAATCTTGTGTCATTAAGTTATATCTCCACCGAATA
>MU226413.1:2671651-2681705 GCA_018584345.1 Thuja plicata
TATATATATATATATATATAGTGTGGAAAAAAATGCTTAATCAAACACTCCAAAAGGTGACACCGCTCTCTCTAATCAATCTAACCATAGGTTTGATACCAAAGATCAAAATACAATGTAATAATATTATGAGATATATTGATCTTAATGCAACCAAACTCAATAACAAATGATAGACGTAAATGAAAACAAAAAGCAACAATAAAGTAGATGTAAACCATAAAATGAAGATTTATGTGGATAAATATTTTATGAGAAACCCCACACACAAATATACCCAAGATTATATTAATGATAAAAATAAGTGACAATACAATTGCATACTCCAATCTTTAATAGTGCTTGAATGACCTACAAAACAACTTGATCTTTCTATCATTTATGTGTAGAAATACATAGGGGATGTGAATACAAGGTACCATTAATGGTATTATATAAAAGTAGCCAATGCTACACACCTAAAAATTGCACATCCAAATGATGACATTAATTTTCCATTAGTATGAAAACAACACTTTCGATAAGCATACACCAAAAGAAAAAACAATTAGAAAACCAAAGATCAGATAGAAAGAGATCACCGAAGATGACTAAGTGCAAAGAAGACCGACGACACAACTTAGTGTGTAAACCAAAATTGCAAAGTAGAAAGAAATAGAGGAACTGGAAAAAGGAACCTAATGTCCATGATACATTGCAAACCAAGAAAGACAGTTAAAATGAAACTGACATAGAAAAATCGAAGGACAGTCAGAGCATAACCGATAGACAAAAATCGAAAGTCAGTTGCAGCCCACAAAAAGTGGATCTGACTTCCACATCAGATAAAGCAAGCTTATTCTATTTATAGGATATTGATTTGTTTTTAAATCCATTTCTTTAGAGACAAGAAACATGAATTTAAGTGCTTTAAACAGTCTAATTGATTTAAAACACATAGACTAGGAGATCTAAGTACAAGTTGTAAACCTGATCTTAGAGTTAACATTGTTTTTCTTGAAACTTGATGATGCCAATCCATCTTATAAATAGATGATGCAATCATTCAATAAAAATGTATGTGTGGAAAGAAAAGAGAGAGGAGAACATGAATGAAGCATAGAAGCACATCTATGGATTAGATTGAAGGTTTCAAGAACAAGAACAACAAAAGGTGAATTTGGTTATCAGAACCAAGAACAGAGGCTACCAAGAATCAAAGGTATTATTCAATCATAATAAGGTGATAATCCTTTTCATGTAAACTAAATTGGATTTGTATCAGCAATAAGAGATTGCATTTACCAGGTCAATTTGTAATTTTCTATCATTCTAATAGGTGGAGCAAAGTGTAAAAATCCTTTCAAGGAAGGTGGATTTAATAGTCCAACTACAAATCTCTTAACCGAGTGCACACTCAATAGTGTTGCTAAAGCTCTTAACAGAGTAGAATTTAATAGGTCTCCACCGATACTCTTAACAGGGTAGATCATTAGAAGTGATCAAATTGTAAGCCTTAACTAGCCCCTTCCAGTCTGCAGATATTAAAGATTTTGTGGGTGCTATCCCCACCGCATTTTTTACTTCCTAACAAGAGTTTTCTGCGATATCATATCTTGTGTTATGTCTCAATTACTTTCATGAATGTTTCTATGAATGTTCACATGTATGTTAATGTTATGAATTGATATAATTCACATCAAGATAGTATAGATCAAATTGAATGGATATACAAATTGATTACAAAGGTTAATTGATTAAAGGATACAAAGATTTAGAGGTACTGATTCACCCCTCCCCTCTCAGTACATACTTCCCATTAATCCCAATAATTGGTATCAGAGCTAAGTCTCTTCCTAGAAAGCTTAAAGGCTTAAGAGAAAAGATCATACAATGGAGAATTATATACTTGATAAAAATATTGAGAATAAGAAACTTGAAATTCAGATGTTCTATGAACAGTATAAAGAAGCTAGAATCAACATGAGACAACTGCTGGATGAAAGAAATAATATGACATCTTTCTATAATGAGACAGATTATCATGAGGAAGAGATACCAAATTTCTTTGAGTCTTCAGTATCAACTACAAGCAAAGCATCAGAAACATCAGAAGAAAGCATCACAAGCCTAACTAAAATCAATCTACATCTGGCTGGACAAGTTAAATCTCTGCAAATCGGTCAAGAGACATAGATGGTAAGGATGATTGATGTCATGAACAATGCTAGACAAGATGAGAAAGAAAGAACACTAGCTATTGATGATAGAAGAAAGATCACAGAAAAGATACAAGAAAAAGAGTCTGAAATACAAAGACTTACAGAGCATCACCATGAGATTACAAATCAAATTATTCTTATGATTCAAGAGGCAAAAAGAATAAATGTTAAACTCATTGAAAGAATAGAAGCTATCGGTGAATTGAGGGATGAGAATGAAAAGTTGAAACATGAAATAAGAATTCAACAACAACATAATGAAATTATCAAGAAAGCTGAAGAAAGAAATAAAAGAATGGATGATTTTATTGAAGGACACCGAAGAGTCAACAACAACAATGGTCTAGGTTTTACCAAAAATGGAGAATCATCAAATCAAACTGATCCAAAGAATGTCTATGAAAATCTAAGACCAAGAAAGATAACATGAAATCACTATGGAAAGAAAGGCCATACATCAAATGTATGCAAAGGAAAAATAAAAGGTATTCCTAAATCTACATCTTCATTCATAGGATTTTGTTATAAATGTAACAAGAAAGGACATAAAACATATGAATGTAAGTCTAAGATGAAACAACCAAAGAAGGAAACCTACATGGACAAATACTGTCCTACATGCAAAATGAATGGGCACACAACTCTTGAATGCTGGAAAAAGAAAAGACAAGCATGGAAGCCTAAAGGTCAAGAAACTCCCTATCAACCGAAAAGAGTCAGTAATCAGTATGTATGGGATTACAACACTTGGAAAAATTGTACAACATGTGGAAGATATGGTCACATTACTAAAAACTATATGAGATAGTGGACTAGAAAGTATAGAGGCTGGACTAACCCTGAAATGACATGCTTACACTGTCATAAAGTTGGTCATCTCAAAAAAGACTACAGAGACCGAATGACAGAGACCAACACATATCCCAATGGAAACACTATTGAAGACATCTAGAGAGCTAGAGACAAAATGTGGAGAAGAGCTTCAAACAATGATGAAGCTGGACCAAGAAATCCAAATGGTGACACCTCATCCAATGGATCCAGTGACATCACCACCCCCACCTAAGCAGAACAAGTACATATGGAACTGCATTACCCCAAGCTATTATTTTACATCAGTTCCATAATATGTTGATATAATGCCAAATTAGCATAAAGAAAGACGCATCATGGTATTACTTGTTAAAATATGTGATAACTATGCTATCAGGTATACATACCAAAACCTGTCAGTATACACTCAAAGCTAAGACTGCCTACACTTTCTGAGAAGCGTCGGTTAACATAAGAAAGAAAAGTTACTAAGTGTAAACCGAGCCTCGTCGGTAAACAAGAAAAGTGAAAAATTTGTCTGCGACGCTGAAACCCGTTGGTAAAACCAAGAAGGAATAACGATTGCTCTAAAATGTTATGATTGTCACCAAAGGAAAATGAAGTCTTCACTGACAAACTCCATCTTCATACACCGAGGAGTTGGTAAGTATTTATGACATGTGTTTTAGGTCAACAACTATAAATAGGGCAATAAAACAACTCATTTTTCACGACGACTAGAGCAAAGCGACTAAATCATAGAGTGACCACAACTCAACACATAACACTCCAAAGTACTTCACAAATCTTTGCAAGAGTAAAATAGTAAGTTCTACAGAACTGACAAATCTATTTTTGCGCATTCACAGGAAGCCCTAAATTTCTGAAAATGGCCTCGACATCAAGAACTGTGAAATCTAAGAACTCAAAGAAGGATGAGTTCAAGCTCATCAAGAATTTGACATGTGAGGAACCTAACTACAAGATCCATCCTGAGGTTGCCTCACACCCTGACGATGTTGGAGCATTTTCATGCATACCAGCTAGGGTTTTTCTCGTGGAAGATGTTTGATCTTTCATACATTGCAAGATTACAGAGATATGAACTTCAAAAGTTGAAGAAGCTTATAAGAAGCTATGCAGCGAAGATAAAACACTAAAAGATGAACACAAGAATATGGAAGTAGAAGGGCTCACCAATGCCCTAATGTTCCTGAAGGCTTTCAAAACTGAATGGATTCGGTTAGTGCTAAGCTGAATGCATAACCATAAGCTATGGCTTGATGAATTGAAGGTGATAACCCGAGATGTCATCCATGTGGTCACCGGTTACCCTATAAAAAAAAAGGTGAAAGCACTCAAGCATCCACCTAAGGCTGAGACCGAGAAGATGACAGGAGGCAAATGGGATGGCAGAGGACTGAAAGTTACCACCATAACTAATGATGAGATCAAGTTTAGTGCATGCATTCTAGGCTACAAATTCTTCCAAGAAAGCATTTTAAACAACATAGCATCCAATGTAGTAGACACAACCTACAAAATTGTGAAGAAGGGAACACAATTAGACCTATCTGAACTTCTGCTAAATCAGTTGAAAGACAATTTAAAGACTATCAGGAATGCGAAGTCAAACACATTTAAGTTTGGCTCACTCATTAGGTGTATTTTCTTCTATTTTCAAGAAACATTCCCATCAGTAGGAGATGTTAAATGGGACAGCACGAAACCGGTCACCATGCAAATCAGTGAACACTTAGCCACATTGGGAGATAACTTTGAGATAGTCATGGATGAATACTTCAATGTATTCAAAGACCGAATGCAAAAGAGGGTAAGGATCCCCAAGCAATTCACTGAAAAAATATAAAGATGAGATATGTTTTATGGTTGATACAGATCATACTTATATTAAGCCTGATGTACCGAGGATATCTTGGCTTCAACCACTGGAATATGAGATAAACATTGATCTTGCAACTAAAAAAATTGATGCCTTATTAAATGAACCACTAGATAAGAAACAAACCAAGTTTGGAACATATGAAGAGGCCAAGAAAAGAATAAAATCTGGCCTGGTTATTAAGAAAATTGTTGGAATAAGGACAAGATGGTAAAGAATCTCAAGAAAATGCTGTCGGCAACTGAAGAAGAAACTAAATAGGGAAAAGAAGTTGAACAGGGGGAAGAAACTGAAGAATAGTTATTTTTTGGTAAAACTGAAGAAAATGATGAATCCAAGGAAACAAAATCAGATTCATCACCTCCTCCACCAACTAAGAAGCCATGGACAATGTTGACGGGACTTTGTGATCGGGTCTGCCAATAGATGTAAGTTGTCACCAGGTACCGAGGTACCGACCAACTTTGCCTATAAAGGTTTTCCAGGGAAATGAGATTCTCTGGGCCTCCAAGCACGTAAGAGTTTGGTCTCAATAGTGCAGGAGCTAAGTTGGGCATTATGACTATTTTGTTTGGGGGGATAGCTAGTTTTCTTTGCTCATCTTTTCTGGGGATTTTGGTAAGTAAGGGTTTCCTGCAAGCACTTGTTAACCAACAAATAAAATTCAAAAGATAGGCTAGGGTTAGAAGTATTCCATCTACCTATAGTCATGCAAATATATTCAAAACATCAACCATGCTCTAACATGCTACACTAAAATACTAAATGTGCACAAAACCATCAGTTCTTGCATATTCAATAGCAAGGGGAAAAGAAGGTCATTAATCTACTTTAAAATATCAGAGCAAGGGACATAAGGAACATACAACACAAAAGAACATTAATCCAAAAGTCAAAATGCCAACAACATCATGGCCAGAACTCCTCTTTCTTCATTAACAGATTTCCAGCGAGCACTGGTGCATACAATACTTGGCTCCAAGGGAGTATCTATCTACTAAACTTCTAACAACTAAGGAGCATTGAGCTCTACAACTAAATGAAAAAAAAGTGATGAAGTGCTATAGCTATGGACTGCAAAATCATCAATTTTGCTAACCCTTGAAATGAGGTCAGACTTCTTGTTTATACACATCTTTGCCCTAAAGTTAACCTAAGCTAACTTTACACTCAACAAATAAAATATGATTTCTGGTGGCCGATACTACCTGCACCATGCTACAATGACCTCGAGAAGAGCAGAGGTTTGACATGTTAGAAGAATGAGACAAGAAAATAGGTATGGAAGAATCAACCTCGAGAAGAGAGCCAAAGGGAGAATAGAAGAAATTTGATCCCCTAGGGATCGAGGCTACACGCCTCATCAATGTAAAAATGGCTCAATATCTTCGATGTGAAAGGTGTTCAATGCTGGAGCAGCGCCTTGGGAAGACCATCTGTTAGAATCATCCTTTGAGATGATGTGCCTTATTGCGGTTACCTACTTTTTGACATCCTTATTAACTGCCTGGTAATGATCGGTCGGCTCCGGGGAACCAAGACGCGGGTCATCCAAAGAATACAAAACTGTGGATCCGGAACACTGGGATCTTGGAGCTTATGCTCAAAGAATAACGAATACAAAAATGTGTTGCTGGTGAAGATCTCCATAATCTAGAGAACCTTTTTGCTCCTTGTTGCCTGTGAATGTTTCTATCAGCTGGGCGATTCCATCTTCATTGATGTCCTTGAGGCTGCCCTGACATTACTTGGCCGCTTCTATTAGGAATAAGGTGTCTCAACCTTGGATAATTCCTATTCTTATTATTTGTTTTGTAAAATGTATTTCTTGAAAATAATGTTATTAAGTGTGAGTGTACATGTCTAGTTGGCGTGTTGATGTGTCACTCCACTTGATGTGTTGGCATCTTGAATTGTGTGTAAGGAGATCATGGCTAAAATGGTTATGACAGATTCCTATGACACGTAAGAGCTATTTCTAGAAGATTCAATGACAGGTGAAGACATGCAAGACATGTAGCAACTGATAAAGTTGAGTACTGTACACTCTTCTACAATTGTGAAAAAAAATTTTGGGTTCCTATTTTCTCAGAGAATGGTAGAACCCTAATACGGCTATCTTTGGAAGTTGCCCTAAAAAGGAAAGCACATGATATAAGCTCTTTTTAGGGTTGCAGACTGGGATAGGAAAAGAGTGTATTGTTAGTATGATCTTGTGCTACTGGATTTGTCTTTGAGTGTCGATTGTCTCCTGAAAGAACTTGCATTGCAAGTGTGTTGTAACCGTTGTGTTGAAGATAATACAATGTGTAGGTTTTGGAGTGCTGGGGTTTTTTACTGAAAGGTTTTCCCTAGGGTAAATCATTGTGTCATTCTCTATTTTTGTATGCATGGTATATGGCTGCAATATCATTGTTAAAGTAGTTAACAAATCTGAAATTGTAAGGATTTAAAAGAATTTGCACAATACTTTTCTTTAGAGATTAGTGTAGGAAGTTGTTTCTGCACCTGAGTTTCCTTACAAGTGGTATCAGAGCATGATCAACTTTTGATCCTAATTGTTGGGTAGGGTTTTTTGAGCTAATCTCAAGTTGAGTGGGAGTTTTTTTGTGCAGAGCATTCTGAATCTTATTTGCAGATTGAGATGGCAAGTTCCTCATACAGTAGAATGGAGGAGGAGAAATTTAATGGCACTAATTTTGAGTTATGGAAACTCAAGATGGAAGACATGCTTGAAGACCGCGATCTATGGGAGGCTACTTCACTTGATGTAAGACCTACAATGATATCTCAAGCGGATTGGGAGATCAAGGATCGAAAGGCTAAGGGTCTCATCAAACTCTGTCTAGTAGATGTTGTTCTTCTAAATGTTCTTGATGAGACTACTACAAATTCTTTGTGGAAACGGCTTGGGTCTGTGTATCAGGCCAAATCTCTGGTGAATAAGTTGTTCCTGAGAAAGAAGTTGTATATTTTAAGAATGGAGGAAGGTGGATTCGTAACTGATCATCTCAACGTATTCAATTTATTGATTGCACAGTTGGCATCATCTGGTGCCAAGATCGAGGAGGAGGATCAATGTATGACCCTGCTTTGTTTCTTGCTAGATTCATTGGACCATCTTGTGATGGCTCTCAGAATTACTATAGTCACATTCCATAGGGATGATGTGGTGTCTTCATTGCTATCTGAGGAGATGCGAAGAAAGACTTTGGATTTGTCTAAGGAAGCCCTTGTTGTTGGAGGGAGATCCAACAACAAAGGAAAGCAGAATGACAATAAGTCAAAGAAGGGCAGATCCAAATCCCGTGGGAGTTCTAAGACTCCTGGAAAGTCCAAGGTGAAATGTTGGAACTGTGATAAATCTGGGCACTTTCAGAGGGACTGCAAAGAACCGAAGAAGAAGAAGAAAGGATCAGATTCAGCTTCCAAAAAATCTCAAGAAGATGGAGATGCTTTTATTGCAGCTTTGGCAGCCCATGCATCTGATGATGTGTGGTTGGTAGACTCAGGTGCTTCTTTTCACATGACCTCTCATCGAAACTGGTTCTCAAAATATGAAGAGTTTGATGGTGGAAAGGTGTACTTGGGTGATGATTCTCACCTAAAGATAGTTGGATGCAGAAGGGTCATTATCAGATTTCCTGATGGACGAGTAAAGGGAATCAACAGAGTTATGCAAATTTCGGGCTTGGCACGAAACCTATTATCTGTAAGTATGCTAAATGATGTAGGTGTGCAAGTTATCTTTTCAAAAGATGGATTCAAGATGATGAGAGGTTCTATGGTGCTCGCTAAAGGTACTAGGAGAGGTACTTTGTTTTAGCTTGATGCATGCATTACTTAGTGCAATAGTTCTATTTCAAAGAAGAGAGCAGCTATCACTTCATCCCCACCATCTGAACAAGCAGTAAAGAAGACTGTGGCAATGGGTTTCGATGGCAGTGTAGTAAGTGTACCTAAGGGTGCAAACACTTTGGAAGGAAAGCTTCTTGCAAAAAAGAAAATGTCGTGGCATATGAGATTTGCTCACATTGGTGAGAAGGGTCTTAGGACCTTGAAAACTAAAAATCTCATTGAGGGGCTAAATGATTGTAATCTCAAATTTGATTTCTATGAGTACTATGTTTATGGTAAGCAAAATTGTGTTCAGTTCTACTCCAGTTCTCACAAGTCTTCTGGACTTTTGGATCTTATTCATTCTGATGTATTTGGTCCTACAAAAGTTCCTTCTATCTCTAGTTCTATATATTTTGTATCTTTTATAGATGATTACAGTAGAAGGACTTGGATATATTTCTTGAAAAGTAAGACACAAGTTTTCAGTCGGTTCAAGGAATTTAAGGCTCTCGTGGAGAATCTGACTGGTAAAAGGATCAAGTGTGTGAGAAATGATAATGGTGGTGAGTTTTGTTCCATAGAGTTTGAATAGTTTTGTAAAGAACAAGGAATCAAGAGACATAAGACAACTCCTTACACCCTGTAGAAAAATGGAGTTGCAGAGAGAATGAATAGGACACTGATGGAGAAGGCTAGGAGTATGCTTAGTGGAGCTGGTTTAGAACAAAGGTTTTGGGCTGAAGCTATGGCCACTGCTTGCAATCTGGTTAACAAATCTCCTACATCAGCTCTTGTTGGTAAGACACCCATGGAGGTGTGGTCTAGTAAGAAGCCTTCAATTAGACATCTTCATGTTTTTGGTTGTGAAGCTTATGCACATATTCCAAAGGAGAAAAGATATAAGTTGGAAAACAAAGCTGTCAAATGTATTTTCATTGGATACAGTGTTGGTGTGAAAGGATACAATCTTTGGGATCCTATGACTAGTAAGGTGTTGCATAGTAGAAATGTTATTTTCAGAGAGCTAACATCTTCTCCTATTGTGCTACAACCAGATGAAAAAGAAAAGAAAAAAGATGTTGTTCAGTTTCCTCCTACCCTTGAGAAGACTGAACAGAGAGACCATGTTGGGTCTAATGATGAGGAGAGCTCTAGAAGCTCTGATAGTTTGGAAGAAGAGGAAGAACAACCTCAATCTCAGCCCTTGAGGAGATCCACGAGAGAAAGAAAGCAACCAGAAAGGTTTGGTTATTCTATGTTAGATTCCAGTTGTGCTTTTGCTTTGATTACTAACACT
>MU226413.1:2684655-2713273 GCA_018584345.1 Thuja plicata
CACATGTGTGTATATCATGTGTGTGTATATATGTGTATGTGTATATATACACATGAATGTGTGTGTATATATACATGTGTATATATACACACATGTGTGTATATATATTCATATGTGTATATATACATGTATGTGTATATACACATGTGTGTATATACACATGCATATATATATATATATACACACGTGTGTATATATGTGTACATGTGTGTGTATATACATACATGTGTGTGTATATATGTGTGTGTATGTGTATATATACACACATGTGTGTGTATACACACATGTGTGTGTATACACACATATGTGTGTATGTATATATACATGTGTGTGTATATATGTGTATGTGTGTATATATACACATGTGTGTGTGTATATACACACACACACATGTGTGTGTATATGTGTATGTGTGCAAAAACAAAGTTCCAATTCCAATTCCAATTTTGTGGAACCAAACGCAGAATCTGCATCTTCTCAGTCATCTTCCAGGTGAACCAAACAAGACAGCTTAATTCTAGAATTCATTTTGAGAATCGCCCAATTGCCAGAATGGATTCAATTCTAGAATTGGCAATTCAAGCATGCACAAATTCCACGAAACAAATGGGCCCTTAGAGATTAGTGTAGGAAGCTATTTTCGCACCTAAGTTTCCTTATAGTTTCCACTTGTTTTCCCAGATCTGGAATCTTTGCCTTGAATTTTGTGGCTAGCTTTGCCGCGTCATGACCCCAGAGCACCATCTGTGATATACATGACATTAGTGCTCCATCTATTCCCTCCGGGGACTGGTATCGAGCTTCCATCAGCTCGTCAAATTTTCCCACCACGTTCTCCTCCAGAGTACAAGTCTCTATACTCAAGGGATCCACTCCAGAAACCCTTGCAATGAATGATTTATATAAATTCAAAGAATAATCAATCTCCAAGACTTTGTCCCGCAGGGCCCCTACCAGCTGCTTAGTTACCTCCAATGTGAGGTCAAGTCTGGAGTGCTGGGTCCGGACGAAGTCAAAGGACTCTTTTCCTAAAATTCTAGCCTCGAAGACAATTTCCTTCCCGAGACTCATGAGCTCTCCTAGCTCACCTATCCAGGCCTCATATTTATCGACCTCCCCTCCTAAGATAGAAATGGAAGTCTTAGCCTGATGTAGCACATTCTCGTCTGCGTAGAGAACAGGGAGGGTGGCCACCAGGAAACGCCAAACATTTCCCACCTGCTCAGCTATCCATGCATCAACTTCCTGCACCTTTTTCTTCATGGTCCTTAGCGCATCTATGTCACCCTATGGAAGTGGTGCTCCAGATGTAGAAGCTTTCGGGGGAATGGCAGTGATGGGCTACACCAATTCTGTCAATAGCCCAACTAGATTCACGTTCTTCTCCTTTTCTTCTTTGAGCTTCTGGGCTTCTTTCTCATAGCGGTCCTCGACCATTTTTCCTGCTTCCTTCAGAAGGTCCAATTCACCCTGCTTTCCTCTTTTCCCCAGAGGTATCTCTGTGTTTGCATAGTCTTCAGATTTTGTCATTTTTTCGTCTGCCTCTGGGAGAGGTGTTGCGACTATCGCAACTATGTTTCCGCTTGGCCCAGTTCGGAGGGTATGGACTGTCCGGGCCTTCTTTATTTTGAGAGGATTCTGTGCTTGGGAAATCATCTCCACCAAAGAGAGATGGGCCTTGGCTGGTGCTGGGGCCTTCCTTTTCCTTGCATCCACCAGCCACTGGGGTGGGGGTAGGGGTGGCTTTGTTGCCAGAGTTTGATCCTCCGATATTTTGAGCCTCTCCGAACTCTTTCCCCGTATCCTTCAGACCACCAACATCATCCACCTTAGTGGCATCAATATCATCTTCTCTGATGTCTGCATCCTGGGCAGCATCAGAATTTGTATTTGTATCCTCGGGGTTTTTCCCCTCATCTTGTTGTTGTTGCTATTTTTCATGTTCTTGTTGTGGTTCTATGCTAACCTCTTCTACCAGAATGTTCTCCTCTATTGGAGTATCTTCTGGAGGTGGGTGAGGCATCTAACCAAAGTTCAACAATGCAGCTGCTGAGACTACCTCACTGAATGTTTCCTTCTTTGGGGGCAGCATTTGGAGCATGATAGCTGAGCTTACGGTTGTTCCCGTAGGTCCGATTCCCTTAGCCAATGCCATTTGCTCGTCTAGTATTTGCTCTGCCCCTGCGGTGTTTATTTCAGGAACTTGTATCTCTAGGACATTGGAGACATTTACCCATTCTTTCTCTATTTCTGGTTCCACCCGGACTTCCTACTCTACTACAGCTTCTTTCTCCGGGGTTTCCTTCTCAAGAGGGGTCACCACTTCCTCTTGGGCAGTTATCTCTTCTACTACCTTCTCAAGATCCCCTTGTAAGTTCATGAGTTAATACATCCCAAATAAATCATCAAAATCATCATGCAGAGGGGAGGTCTCCAGGGGATCCTCTGGTTGATTGTCCAACTCTTGGGAGTCTGACGAGACAATCTAAATTTCAGGGATGTTGGGCATCCCGAGCTCCGGATCCACCATTGGTACAGGATTAATCATTTTTCTCTTCTTCCTCCGGGTCACCAATGGGGGCCCTACATCTAACATGGTTGCCTACTCTTCCTTCACCCTGATCCCGGTCGCTTGGACCATCAACACTACAAGTGAAGGGGAAGTAGAAGGGCGGATAGGTCCGGTCATAATGGCCGAAGTGGCCAACCAGGTGATTAGATTTTATTTCATTTGTTGGGAGGCTACCAGTGTTTGTTGCATTTGCTCCACTATGGGAATGACCTCTGGGACCTAGGACTAGGTCCCCATCTTCCTTTTTCCTCTACCCTTTCCCTACAAGGAGGTTCTGGCCACCAGAAATCATATTTTATTTATTTAGTGTAAAGTTAGATTAGGTTAACTTTAGGGCAAAGATGTGTATAAATAAGAAGTCCAACCTCATTTCAAGGGTTAGAAAAATTGATGATTTTGTAGTCCATAGCTATAGCACTTTAACACTTTGTTTTCATTTAGTTTCAAAGCTCAATGCTCCTTAGTTCTTAGAAGTTCAGTAGATAGATGCTCCCTTGGAGCCAAGTATTGTATGCACCAGTGCTCGCTAGAGATCTATTAATGAAGAAAGAAGAGTTATAGCAATGATGTTGTTGGCATTCTGACTCCTGTATTAATTTTGTTTTGTGCTGTATGTTCCTTATGTCCATTTCTATGATATTTTAAAGTAGATTAACGACCTCTTTTCCCCTCTCTATTGAATATGCAAGAACTAATGGTTTTGTGCACATTCAGTATTTTAGTGTAGCATGTTAGAGCATGGTTGATGTTTTGAATATATTTGTATGACTATAGGTAAATGGAATACTTCTAACCCTGGCCTATCTTTTGAAGTTCATTTGGTTGATTAACAAGTGCTTGCAGGAAACCCTTACTTACCGAAATCCCTGGAGAAGATGAGCAAAGAAAACCAGCTATCCCCCTGAAAAAAATAGTCACAACACCTAACTTAGCTCCTGCACTGTCGAGACTTGACTATCATGTGCTTGGAGGCCCAGAGAATCTCATTTCCCTAGACAACCTTTATAGGTGAAGTTGGCCGGTACCTCGGTACCTAGTGACAACTTACATCTGTTGGCGGACCTGGTCACAAAGTCTCGTCAACAGACAACGACTGCTTCTAGAACAAGAAGCCAAACATCAAAGGATTCAACTCCTTCACCTTTGAAGAAAGGAAAGGTCAGGACATACAAGAGAAAAGATTCTATGCTGAAGAGAGGGAAAAATAAAAGAGGAAGGAAGCTCATCAGAACCTGAGAGGATATTGAAGACACCGAGTAGGATGAAGCTATAGAGGTATAAAGTGTTAAGGTAAAAGATCCAAAATCTGTTGATGACATTTGTAAATCTATTGCAAACTTAGGATCTATTACAGATTCAAAGATTAGAAGATGGATAAAACTAGATCCAGAGGATCAGAACAAAGTTGAAGATGCCATTATAGAAAAAATGTACAAGTTTAAATATGTACTGATTCAGTTTGAAGGCAATCATGTACCAAGAGAACTATTAGACAGACTATACTCCAGATGGACATTTGCCTTGAAGAATGAGAAGGAAATAAGATAAAGAGTACTTGTTACTCTCATGCCACCTGTATCCGAGAAGGTAGAAATAAATGAAATGATGGAGAAGTACAAAAATGAGTTCTCACCAAAGTTGAGAGCCTATAAATTTCTTGAAGGAAAGCTTATAGAGTTGGAACAGGATAGCCATAAGAAATAGTGTAAAATTATGAACAGACCTACTGAGGAGGAAAGCCTTGACAAAGATGTTGAACAGGTCTTAATAAAAGATAATCAAGATGACACATCTATTGAGTTAGACAAGGAAGAAGATGATATTGTATGTGATAAATCTAACCTGTTGGGAGCACACTCAGACATGCAAATGTTAGAGATATATAATCAATAAGCTACATTAAACATGTCTAAGAAGCATACTACCAAAAATAACAAGAGATCCATCACAACCTCCAATGAGCCAAACAAGTGCACCCAAGCCTTGTTAATTTTCTCTTAGAGAATTGTGGGTGTGTTCTCCCAACACAATATCATAATCCCACTAGATTTGATTGATGGAAACTAGAATGCAAGCTAATGGAAACAAATCAAAAGCTCAAGAACAAGTATGAAGAACTTGTCTCAAGCCTTTCACCAAAATGAGGATGAAAATTCAAGATAACACTAATATGTTATGAAAGATCAAAATGAAGAACTAGATTCATTCACCATTATGTCTTAGATGTAATTTCTAGATTATCTAAAGCATGAACATGAAAAATACTCTAAAATTCTAGCACTAAACTAGCATGATAACAATGCATAAAAAAGAGATGATTTGCTCTTGAAAATGACCTCTATTTATAGAATTTTTTGGAGGAGAGAGAGGGCTCGGATGAGGTGGAGCTCATGTGGCATCCACATAGGTGCCACATGAGGGACACATAAGTCATGCAAGAGACCAAATTTGTTCACACATGTGTGAGCAACTTTGGATGTGATGGGTCAAAGTGTACTTAAAGTACACATGTGAAAGATCTTGTAAGAGGTGTAAGAGTTTTGGACCAATGAGGCACTTTTAGAAAGTGTAAGAGGGTGTTATCATAGGTATAAGAAACCTTGTTGGCACAAAATAAAGATTATTTGGAAAAGCGTATTTTTGGAAATTTGCTCACACATCTGTGAGCAAATAATTAGGACTAATTTATGTAGGAATCAAGAAATTAGCTTAATTAACCTTAGTTAATTAATAAGTAGGTCTATTTGGTGAGAGTGATGTGAGGTAGGGTAGGATCTAGGTTCAAATTAGTTTAATCTAAAATAAAATTTAGATTAATTATGGTTTAGTAGAATTTAAGTCATGTGGAGGATTAAATAAATTTAAAATTTATTTAAAAGGGATTAATGAGGGGTAATGTATACAAATATAATTTAATACATTAAAGGGGGTAGTATTAAATTTAAATATTAAGGAAAATGAATCATATTTAATTAAATAAATAGAAGAATATAACAAATATAATTAATTATAATGCTATGAGAATATTAAATAAATTAATATAAGGATGATTTTAGACGTCTACATTTTGCCCCTTTTTGATGTGACGTCGCGTCAAAGAAAAGAAAATAAGATGCCCCAGAAAGGTCAAAAAAACCTAAGGCAGCGAGAGTGGAGGAGTGTGCCCCCTTGAGAAAATAATAGGAAAAAATAAACTTTTTAAATAAAATTTTCTCAAAAAGGCAGGAAAAGGGGGAAAGAAGACCAATTGCATGATGTGTCCAAGATAAAATAGAGGAAAAACGGGGATCAGAGAAGGAAATAGGGAGAGAAATAGAAGAAACGGGCCCCACAGGGCTATAAATAGTTCATCGGGGCCCATAGAGAGGTCACTTTCACTCACAAAGAGCAAAAAGAGAGAAGAAGAGAAGAGAAATGGAAGCAGAGCGAGAGTGTGCACAGCTTGGGGAGTGCATTCAGATCCATCAGTGACCTGCAGATGTTGGACCACCGGTGAGTAGTCCAAGGCCTCTCTGTCATTTATGTATTTATTGCATTTTTTTGCATTTATGGTGCCATTAATGCGTCACAAACCGGCCCGTAGTGCAGATGGCGGTCACCTGACCACCGTCTACACAGATGGCGATCGACAGATCACCGTCCTCGCAGATGACCGATCAACGAATGAAGTCCGCGCAGATGGATATCGCTCGATCTCCGTCTGCGAGGGCATAAAAAGGGGGAAAAGCACAGCGGGAGTTAGAACTCCACCGTCTGTGCAGAAAAGAGGCGGTGACCTAAACTGCCATCTCCATAGATCAACGTCTGCGAAGATCCGCCATCTACGAGGGTCAATCACCATCTTCGTGGATTGACCCAGAAAGTGAAGAAAAAAGAGAAAAGAAGAGGGAGAAAAGGGGTCGAGAGTATTTTTTGATTCCCTGGATCAGGCTAGGGGATTTTTTGATGCCCCAGAATGCTATCTAATATCTGACATGAGCTTGTTGGATGCAGGAGGATACTATTACCTTCCGGGCGAGGGAGTGCTTCCCAGTGACTATGGTGCTGGAGCACAAGCTGACGACGGCAGAGTGGGGGATTGTGACACTTTGCGGGCTGGAGCATGTACACCACTGGCCCCATCTGAGAGTGCATAATGTGCTGATGTATGCTTTGATTGAGAGGTGGCATAGCACCACTTCAAGCTTTCACTTCCCTATAGGGGAAGCTACTATCACCCTCCATGATGTGTAGAGGATCTACAGAGAGCCGATTCAGGGGCTGATTCCTGAGTACTGCTTTGAGGGCTCCAAGCCATACATGGAGATGGCTTTCGGGAAGAGTTACATGGATCTGCTGACTTCACGGTAGTGGATGTTCTAGGCAGGAACGATGATGATGCAACCACAGTTGCGGAGGGTGGCACTATACTTGGCTGGACTGATTGGAGGATGCTTGATGCCTGATCATGTAGGCAAGGGATTTTCGATAGGCTGGGCTCAAGTTCTGAGCAGTATGGTGGAGGACGGTGACCAATATTGCTGGGGGTTATACCATCTTGGATAGTTATATTATGATTTACACATGTGTGCCTACCATAAGGGTAGGGCATTAGGGCCAGGATGCATGCTGCTTCTCATATAGGCATGGGAGCATATTGTGGTCATACGACCAATCAGGCCATAGGAGACTAGAGCGGCTTATGAGCTATTCACATTTAGGTATCGGCCACATATCTATTATGGGGCCACAGACTCGGTTGGATACTGGCAGCACAGGATTGATGAGATGGGAGACATCTAGTGGGCACCCTATGCAAGGTGCGAGGCATGGGGACACCAGATCCCATAGAAGGACGGGTACACAGAGGATAAGTTCTATGAATCATATTACATGTGATTTGTTCAAACAGACTACTAGCTTATTGGGCAGACTGCCTATATGATCTCCAGGTACATGTCGTCAAGGCTACAGAGGTAGATGGGATAGGTACAGGAGGCGGTGCTAGATGGGTTCCCACATCCATTGGTGACACAAGAGGTGGGTAGTATCTGGGGGATGGGAGTCAATCCTCACATAGCACAAGAATAATTTATGGGGATGATGGAGGTTCCATGGATCAGGGCGTAGGATTCCCTACATGATGCATGGGTTGTTCCAGCATACCATAGTTGTGGGAAACACATAGACCAGTGGCGTTGAAAGTGCCAGGGATTGTATAGGAAGATGAGCATCCTAGAGAGGGAGGAGATGGACGAGGGAAAGATGGGGATGATGATGAGGACAAAGGAGGGGACAGGGGGAGGAGACTCTGTCCTAGGGTTGTGGCGTAGAGGTGGCAAGGGAAAGTAGAGATACCGGCAGGAAGGTAGCCACCTATAGTCCCAGGCACACAGGTACATGATCAGGGATAGAATCAGGAGCAGGGACAAGGGCCTCAGAGGCCACCAGATCAGGGACAAGGGAAACAGGGGCCATAGGGATAGGGACCATCAGCTGGGCATATAGCCTAGGATGTGCATGATACAGTGGTAGTAGAGTGGGACAGTCTTTGGACTGAGTTGGGCAGGGTACAGGGCTTGCTAGTGACATCTCAGGTGACTGAGGTGAGCTCACAGGCAAAGATCCAGAGGTTGCAGGGTTTATTGGGTAATGAAGGCTACAACTAGTAGTTTGCAGATAGAGCTAAGCAGGGTTCAAGGAGAGCTAGCAACAGAGACAGCCCAAGGGGATAGTGCTCAAAGAGCATTATATTTATTATAGGCACAGGTGGACAGTGGGCAATTTACTATGGTTGAGGAACATGGAGACGCAGAGGAGCTGGGAGCTATGTTAGCATAGATAGCAACTTTGACAGTCGAGCGAGAATCTCTACGGATCTGAGTAGAGACATACAAAGCCGAGTGAGATATATCTCGGGACACTGGGACAACAACAAGATATGGGCAGGTGCTAGCAGATGCATTTGCAGCATAGAGAGAGGCTGGCAGGAGAGGGAGAGAAGCCCTATACTATATGATGTTATATCACAGAGCTGTGCCAGAGGCAGAGCAAGAGTATCCTTATTCAGAGAGGTCTATATCTCATAGTATAGGTCGGGCTTCAGAGGGATTGATTGGGTTACCACCACGTCTAGGCAGTGGTGCAGGGCCATCACAACCACCACCATGATTGATCTTAGGCCATTTTTGATACACATTTTTGTATGATTTATGCAACACATTATGTATGACAGTTATTTTGATATATACACATGGACTTTATTATATAATGTGATGTTGATGCATGATGGATGTGTTATGATTTTATATGTTTTATGATGTTTATGACTGACATTGCAGGATGAGATGAATGTATATGATGAAACTAACCTATTTGTGATGTAGGGATAAGATGCATATAAACATGTGTTAGATGGGATATGTAAATGTTTAATGGATGTATGTTTATATGTAATGATGCAATGTGATGGTAGATAAATGTAAATGCACATGTGATTTGTAAAGTGAATAATATGTAAATGTGTAATGAACCTAAAGTGAATGATTTAAGAATGTGACTATAATAATGAATGTAATGGATAATGAATGAAATGGAACTATATGCAACTTAATGAATAATGATTAATGAAATAATGCAACTAGAATAATAAATGTAATGGATAATTAATGTAACTATAATGAATAATGATTAATGAATGAAGTAATAATGCAACTTGAATAATGAATGTAATGGATAATGAAATGGAACTAAATGCAACTTTAATGAATGGACTTAATGAATAATAATAGTAACCTATTCAATGAATGCAATATGTGACATATGAGGACACTATTTTTGGGTCTATCAAATAGGTCTAATAAAATCACTTAGGTGATTGGATAGGGGGAAATAAATAGAAACCTTGTCAAGAGAAAAATTAAAGTGCAATATGACCTAGCTAAAATGCAATCCTAACTATGATGATTAGTGGGATTTATACCATGTAAATATTGGAGAGCACACCCTAGTTTGATATTGCAAAAGGAGTTATGCACCATGTGCTAGAAAACACAAGTGACATGGTTCCTTTGCGTGGACTAGACTCTCAGAAAAATAGGTTATTAGGAACAAGAATGCAAGATATCAGGTATGATGAGACCTATGAAATGTTACTCATGAGGAGACGTAATACATCCAGATCTGTTTATGGATTTGAGATGCATGAATCCTGCCCCCAATGAGGCATACATTGTCATAGCTAAATATCAAAACATAAATGCACTAACAATCTATGACAAGTAGATCATACCACAAATGACACGTATTCCACTATGTACTCATCATAACAAACCAAGATATAAAAGATCGAGGCTGTCACGGTAAGGTCATAATGAAACACAAGATAAAATCAACAAAAAGGCATCCTGACCAAGTGGTCATTCAGTCCAAAAGTTATTGCCATGAAAAGTTTTGATGTGAGAATTGATAGAACAACTGACACCGGAAGTATGCATCTTAATGGACCAAAGATTGATTTATAGAAATGGGAATTCACTGTCAATTGCTTGTGAATAGAACAAACTTAGGAAAGTTGATCTGTTTTCTGATTTGTTGGAAACATTTGTGGTGACTGTGTCTAGAACAAAGCTCAGTATTGATATGGTAAGCTCAGTCGTGTGGGAATGTGATTTTATTGCAGAAATGGAAAACAGTCAAGGAGCTACCTGCATAGATATGGGTAGTGACTTTATTATGGAAGGCGATGTAAGCTGTATGGAAAAATGGTGGAAACAGATGGTGGATCTGACTACACATGGTGCCTGAAACAAGTTTTTACCATGGTACTTATCCATTGCACCACCAAAGTGGTTTTCACAGATGGACAAATTTATTTCTCTTTCTCTTTTTCTTTTTTGATAAGTTTTTCAAGCTTTTATATTTTTTATGCTTTTTGAATTTTTTTTTTTTGCTTTTGCTTACTTTTTTAATGTTTTTTGGGACTTTTTGCTTTTCTATTTTTTTTGGATTTTGACAACTTTTTGTTGTACAATGGACTACTAATGGATCAAGTATAGAAGCACTTGAGATGTACAATATTTACAGGATCAGGGAACGAATGTCCCTCTAGTGAAGTGATCTGATAAGGGTCAGACCATACTTTACTATGATGATGAAGGGCCCCTACCAATTAGGTTAAAACTTTCCTTTCTTTTCATGGTTCTGGAGGTTCTTCATATTATGCTGCAAGACAAGATCATCAACCTCAAACTGATGAGGTTTAATCTTTTTGTTGAACTGGAGGCGAAGGTGATTTTGATACATGTGGAGGTGGTTTAGGGAATTGAGGCATCTCTCATCAAGGAGTTCTAGCTCTTGCAAGCGAGCAACTCTATATTCTTCTTCGGACAACAGATTCTTGAGAGAAATTTTGAGGGAAGGGAGCTCAATTTCAATGGGTAGAATAGCCTCAGTATCGTAAATAAGGGCAAAGGGGGTGGCTCTAGTGGGGGTTTGAATAGAGATGTGGTAGGCCCAAATGGCGTGATTAAGGTGAAGGTGCCAATCATGGCCAACTTCATCGACTGTCTTCTTGAGGATTCTAAGTATGGTCTTATTTGTAGCCCCTTCTTAACCGTTGCCTTGTAGAAAGTATTTGGAAGAGGTATAGTGGGTAATGCTAAATTTTCTACATAGCTCTGTGACATCCTTGTTTTTGAAAGGTCCTCCATTATTAGTAATAATGTCCTGAGGAATGCCATAGAGAAAGATAAGATAGTTCAAAATGAATTTCAAAATCTATTTTCCAGTGGTTCAGGTGAGAGGGACAACTTCGAACCACTTGGTAAAGTATTCAGTAGTGGCAAGGATGTATTTATGGCCATTTGAAGAATTAGAGAAAATCTGGCCAATGAGGTTGAGACCCCAGCATGAAAAAGGCCAGGGGGTGATGGTGGGTTAAAGGGATTGGGAGGGGGCGGGTATCAAATCGTCATGCTATTGACAAGGAACACACTTATTCACATAGTTGTAAGCATCTTGTTCCATAGTAGGCTAGTAATATCTAGTGCGTACCAACTTCTTGGCCAAAGTGAGTCCACTAGAGTGAGCCCCACGGATTCCTTGATGTACCTCCTCCAAAGACGTTTGTGCTTCGTCAGAATTCAGAAACCTTAAAAGAGTTCTAGAAAAATACTTTCAGAAAAGGGTATCACCAAGGACTGTGTATTAGGAAGTGCGGTGAATGAAGGTTTTTCATTGATGGGTAGTTAAGGCAAGCGGGGTATGTCCATCACGAAGGTAGGAATATACTTCTTGGTACCATGGGGAGTTAGGATCATCAATTTTACACACCATTTCAGAATTCAACTTGTCACAAGTAGGGACCGTAAGATTCTTGAAAGGAAACTCACACCATGTACTGTGTTCTGACATGATAATCAAGGACCTAATAGTAGCCATGGCGTCAGCTGCTTTGTTGTTCGTGCAGGGGATCTATTGGAAGATCAATTCAGTGAAATGTGTTTTGAGATCTTCAAATCTACGGTGATAGGGAAGCAACTTTTCATCCTTTGTTTTATATTCATCCATGACTTGTTTGATAACCAATTGTGAATCACCAAGTACCAAAAAATTGAGAATCTTCCATTGTAATGCCTGACAGAGTCCAAGTACAAGGGCTTCATATTCTACAATATTGTTAGTACAAGGAAATTGTAATTTATAAGATTTAAGATTGAGATCCCCTTTTGGTGTAACAAACAAGATTCCTGCCCCCGATCCTTTCTGAGTGAAGGATCCATCAAAATAAAGCTTCCATGGTGTATTCAAGGCAAGATTTAGGACTGATTCATTTGGAAAATCTATGTTCAAAGGATGTTTACCATCTACAGGTGCTTCAGCTAACTGATCTGCAATTACTTGTCCTTTGATAGCTTTGTGATCCACATAAACAATGTCAAATTCACTAAGGATCATGACCCATTTTGTTGTACGACTAGTGAGAGTAGCACGTGCTAGGAGATATTTGAGTGGATCAATTTTGGAAACAAGGTAAATTTTATGATTAAGCATATAATGCAGTAGCTTATGTGTATAGAAAACAATAGCCAAACATGCTTTCTCAATTAGGGAATAATTCAAAACATAACCAATAAGAGTCCTACTGAGATAGTAAATTGCTCGCTCTTTGCCGGTATCATCTAATTGTACCAGAAGGGTTCCTAACATGACCTCTATAGCAGATATATACAAAATTAGAGGACAGCCAACAATAGGTGGTACTAACATAGGTGGATTAGCCAGATAGCCTTTCAACTTCTCAAAAGCATTTTGACATAAGCAATCCCATTGGAACTTGATATTCTTGTGCAAGAGGTGAGAGAACGGATGCACCTTATCTACCAGCTATGACAGGAATCTCTTGATGGATTGTAGTTTACCTTGTAAGATGCACAATTGCTTCAATGTTTTGGGTGGTGGAATTTCTAGGATTGCTTTTGGATCCACTTCTATTCCACTTCATGACACAATGTATCCTAGTAGCTTACTAGATTGTACTCCAAAGACACACTTCTTGGGATTTAGCTGCAGCTTGTATTTCTCCAATCGCTCAAAAATGGTGGTGAGGATAGGAATGTGTGATTCTCGTGTCTTGGAATTTCCCAAAATATCATGTACATACTCTTCCATGATGAAATGAAAAAGGTCATGAAAGATAGTAGTCATTGCTCATTGATAAGTGGCTCCAACATTCTTAAGGCCAAAGGGCATCACCTGATAGAAGAAGGTGCCCCAAGGTGTTGTGAATGCGGTTTGGTGCTGATCTTTTGGTGCTATCCCAATCTGATTGTAATTGGAGAAGCCATCCATGAGGGACAACATCTTGTGTCCAGTAGTCAAATCCACTATAATGTTGATATTTGGGAGTGGAAAATCATCCTTAGGACATGCAAGGTTGAGGTCTTGGAAGTCAGTGCAAATGTGAATTCCCCCAGTAGGCTTGCCTACTGGTACAATATTGGAGACCCATTCAGGATAGTCTATAGGTCTGATTACTTCAGCATCCAACATTTTGTGAAGTTCTACTTTGACTACCAGTGCGACTTGTGGATGAATCTTGCAAAGTTTTTGTTTAATAGGTTTCACACTGGGATCCACAGCAAGATGGTGCATGACAAGATCTGTATCAATCCTGGGCATGTCCTTGTAGGTCCAGGAAAAGTTGATCTTATGTTTATGAATGAATGATGTCATGTCTTTCTTTTCTTGATCACTGAGAGAGACTGCAATGTAAGTAATGTGTGGATCTGCTTCTGTGCCCAGATTGATCAGGATAGTGTCTTTGATAACCATAGAGGACACTTTTGGTTCCTTTGATATGAATGACAGGTCACCTTCTCCCTCCTCTAGCACCTTGGAAAGGTTTTCACTAGAGGACACGTCCTTTATTTTATCTTTTTCTTCATCCGAAGGTGCCTGCGAGAGGTTTTCACTAGGGGATTTTTTGTATTTTTATTTTGTATTTTATTTTTATTGTCATTTTTGTGACACTAAGAGAATTGACCTGGCTACCGAAGTAGGCTTGATCACTGTAGTGGATCTGATGTTTGTATTCTCAGAGATTCTTATGTCCAAAGAGGGCTAAAACTACCTCATCTGAATTGTAAATGTCCAAAGATGGTGGTGAATCTTACTAATCCCAGTCAATTAGTTCAGTGTTTGTGAGGGAAGATGAGGGGATGAAAGGTCAGCTTGGGTGGTAGTGAAGACATAATTAACGTTATCGAGGTCATCTTCTAAATAGTGAAAATTAATTTCAAAGAACTCTTCTTTAGTGTCTAAATCTGAGGCCGCTAAACAATAATTCTTAGCGAAGTTAGTCTTAGTTTCTATGGAACTTAATCCATGTCCTTTAGGATAGCCATTTTCTGTTATGATCTTCTTCTTTCCAATCTCATTAGCTCCAAGACCAGTACCGAGATATCCCATGCTTTCAACAATGGGAGTAACCTTGGGATACTTTCCTCCGGGGAAAGTCACAGGTTTTTCTTCTTCATCACTGTAGAGCCAATCAAGGACATTGTATTCCATGTGTTCATCTGATAAGGACCCCCAATGTTCAAAAGTGTTTGTTTTTCAACACATAAGGTCTTTGTTTTTAGAGGAGGGTAATGGTGATGGGTTTCCATAGGATTTTGGAGACAACGGGAGTTTCCCAATGCATAGAGCACTTTCAAATTTATATCTCCCATGCCTTGATCTGTAAAGGTGGCCTTGGTTTCAGATGAAGAGGCCTTGTCTTCAGTAACCTTATCCTTTCCTTTGGATTGATCAGCTGGTGTTTCTGATGTCTTGTCTAGAACTGAGGGAGTGCTTTGAACATGGGTTTCTCTATTAGAATATCAACTAAACTCATTCAACGGACAATAGTTAGATTTTTTTCCTTCCAATCTCTTGCAATATTGAAAGGGCTCAGGATCTCCAGGAATTGTGATTTCTCTACCATGATGTGGGAACTTGAGACATTGATGATAAGTAGAGGGTACACCTTTGATAGTGTGTATCCATGGTCATCCCAGCAAGATATTGTATGGTAGATCTAGATCTAGCACCTGGCAAACAATTTCAATCAAGGTCGGGCCCACTTGTAAGGGTAGTGTGATCAAACCTTTTCTTTCTCATTCTCTATCATCATAGGCATTTATTTTTATTCGCTTGTCTACATCCAAGGGGTCCTAAAAAAGATTGATGTTATGAATCATCTTTAATGTGCACAAATTTAGGTCAGATCTACTATCTATAAGGACTTGTTTGATTTTAGTGGATTAGGTTTTTCCTTCAATATGAAGGGATTTATTATGATGGAGGTTAGGACCATGAAAGTCTTTGTCAGTGAAAACAAGGTGCTCTTGTGCAGCTAGATTCCTGATCATGGCTTGGAATTGGGAAATGTTGATATTCTCAGGGACATGAGATTCATTTAGAGCATCTTCAAGGATTTATTTGTGAATTGGTGAGGTCTTTAGGAGCTCTAGGATGGATATATGTGCATGCATATTTTCCAACTGAGCCAATAGGTCATAGCGTACGATTGGACGAGCAATAGTAGATGGTGCAAGCAATAGTAGATGGTGCAGCTGGTGGATTTATAGATGTAGAAGGTTTATTAGTAGCTTGGACAATGACTCTAGGTCTATGTGTGGTAGAATTACAATCAACAACTTTGAGGATTATGGAATTAACATGTGTGTCAGATTCTTCAATGCATCCACAAAGAGCATCAAACCCAAGGATATAATTTTATTATAGACTCCCACATGTTCGATCATGACCTGTTATAGTATTGGTAGAGTAGTCATATGGGATTGCATTTAATGTGTTGTTTTGATTGTATTGCGAGAAGGGCTGATTGTAGACTTTAAGTTTCGCATTAGATGAGGATGCATTCTGACCTTTAACTTCAATTTTTCCATCCTCAATAAGGTCTTGCACAAAGTGTCTAAGCTTCATGCATTTCTTGGTATCATGTCCTTTGATGTGATGATAATCAAAATATTCATTATCTTTATACTAAATAGGCTTGGGTTGATTTTCATCGAAAGGCTGAGTATTTGGATAGATTATCATCCCTTGATCCGCAAGTTGTTTGAAGATCACGTCTAGGGGTTCTGCCAATGTTGTGAATTATTTCTGTTGTCAATTGTTGTTGTTATTATTGTTGTTATAGTTATTGTGAGGAAACAAGTATGAATGATTGCACGGTTGTTGATTGTTGTTTTGATTCTGATTCTGGTTGTTTTGATTGTTCTAATTCTGATTTTGATTGTTGTTGCGATTTTGATTTTGATTCTGATTGTTATTGCAATTGTTTTGATTATTATTGTTGGATGCTTGAATAGTTCTAACATGTTTGGCATCAGTCACTCCATCATTGGCAACTCCTTGGTTCTTACTCCATAATTTTGGTTTATCATTGTTGGAAGGAGTATGATGTTTGATGCTACCTCTTTGCAAAAGGCCATCTTCAATATCTTTTCCCTTTTTGACAAGGGATTTAAAGGTGTTAGGTGAAGCCATTTTCATTTGGAAAGACATCTCGGAGATCAAATTCTTTGTGAAGATGTCAATTAAGTGACTGTAGGGTATTTTCCATGGCATGTGATTGGAAATATGTCTCCATCATTGTAAGAAACTACCAAAGGTTTCTCCATTCTTTTTTTTTGTATTGCACAAATCGCTGAGTGTTGCTTGATGCTCAATGTTATACAAATATTGTCCAACAAATTTCTCTACGATATCAGAGAAAGTAGAGATTGATCCATAAGGAAGGGCCATGCACCATTCCAAAGGTGTGTCTCCAAGACTCCTAGTGAAGAGTCTTTTAGGTAATTCTCATTATGTGCAACTTCTTGACATGCAATGTAAAATTCTTTGAGATGTTGTAGAGGACATGATTCACCTTTGTATTTCTCAAATTTAGGCATCTCAAAGTTTAGTGGGAATGGTTGCATTGTGATAGACTTGTCAAATGGATAGGGACAAATCTCTTCAAAAGAAAACTCATTTTTGCCCCCATTTTGCAAACCATGCACAATGTTTTTGAGCTCATTAAATTATTGGACAAAATCTAGAGTATTCTATGGAATAAATGGTGGCACATAAGCTCCTCCTCCTCCAAACTATGCAGCTAAAAACCCCATGGAGGTCATACCAATAGTAGGAGGTATGTATTGATAGGCTTGAGATGTGTTAGTTTCAGATGTCTTCATCCCTGTTGTTTGAAGCAGAGATGATGTAGGCAAGGGCATGGAAATCTTCCCTATATTGTTGACATTAGTGCTTTCTCCTTGAGTTGTCATCGTTTGAGTACTATTGTGTGAAGTATTGTTTAGCAAAGCACTTAGGATTTGTTGAATTTGTTTCGGTGTCAATTGGGGTATTGATGTAGTTGTTGATACAAGTGCTGATGTAGGTATTGATGTGGAAGGTTTTCTAATAGGTCCTTTACCAATGTCACATGATGATGTGGCATTTGAGGTAGAAGCCATGGTTGCGGTGGTGACAGCGGTGTCTCTGGTGACGTTCCAGGTAAGGAGTGTTTCATCAAAGTCAGCGGGGACTATGACACCATTTTGAATAAGATTCAAGAATATTTCACTACTATTTTTCATAATGGCCTTCTCAACCATTTCTAAGCTATATGGATCGCTAAGGAAGTCGATCACTTGGGTAGTTTTTTATTTTTTTCTCCACTAACTCAGTTTCTTTAGGAACTTCCTCATCTTGTACTTTAGTGCCTTGAAAGTATTGATTGGCAAAAGGATTCTCTTCAAAGGTAGTAGTGTTGAGTGTTGCACGCCTCATGTTTCTATCTTGGGATTGAGTGACTACCATACAATGGTGGACTTAGAAGAATGGAAGACAAGGTGTAAGATTGAAATGAAGTGGAGCAAATATCTAATTTTGGATTGGATTGGATTTGATTGGATTGGATTGATGATTGATTGACTTTGATTTAAAGGTTTTTGGAAAAAAACCTAAGCATGAAAAAACCTTGTGATGATACAAACACAAAAGGATTTTAAGTGATACCTGTTCTACTTGAAGATATACTTGTGATCTCAAGAAAAATGGGACATCATTAAGGGATTTAAATTACTTGGGATAGACTGATAGCCTACAAGAAATGTTGTGTTTGTTTGAGGATGAAGGTCTGTAACACTTTGATTAAGGTCTTTCAACCTAAAAGGATTGATTTGATTTGATTGCAAAAAAGCTTGATCTAATGCTCCAAGAGAAGAAATGATGTTTGGATAATGATGGAAGAATTGAGGAATTAGAAATAAGAGGATTGCCTAATCGTATTTCTCAAGGGTGACAAAGGCACAGTTGATAGGGTATTTAGCCATGAAGTTGCAGATTTTGTTGTTGTACAAGACATTGTCAAATTTTTCACAATACTCAATTTCCTGCTTGATTGACGTGGAAATATGTTGGTATTATTTAGATTTGCGAGTAGTTTCTTTTTTCTCTTGATAGATCAGAGGTGTTGGAAGCTTAACCTTCTTATGTTTCTTGGAACTGGTCATGTCATATGAGAAATTTGGTTTTGACTGAATGACTGAATGATTTAGGTCAAATGGTTTCAGGGTCCGATAGAAGACCAAATTTGGAATATTTTGGCAGATTTTGGAGCTCACTATTTTCAGGCAGAGACGGTAGTCTCAAACGCAGCCAGAGATATGTGCAGACAGTGATATGTGCAGATAGTGATCTGCGCAGATGGTGACCCAGAGTAGAGACGACCGACTGTTCTCAAGGCAGTGTGTCAAAATTCTGGGTAGATTTTGGATTTTAGTTCAATGGCAAGAACCAATTTTAGCACATTCAAACCAGAAAAATAACAAGCATGTGTCTTAAAATAGTCCAACAAGGGACAAAGAAACCTTGAGGGATATAAGCAAGTGTGATTTTGTGGAACTTTGATACAATTGCAATATTGCGTTTGTGTATGTTCAAGTGACTCTCTCAAGCCACTTATGTTTTTACTTGGTTTATCACAATGAAGATAGTACAAATAGTAGCTACCTTAGGGAATTGGCTTCGCATGAAATATTATAGGCCCATTTCTTGGTAGTCCTTAAGCTCACATAGTAGTGTCACCCCCGGAAGGGCGCCCATGTTTTTGCCTTTTGCCAGGTATTGTTGTCGTGCTACCAAGATCTCTTTCGCAACATAATATCCTAGGACATGTATGATGGGAATCTTGGGGGGAGAATCTTCCCTCCCCTTGCACTATAATAAGTCACCATTCAAAGGTGAATCAGGTAGGCTACTAATTTATAGTTGCTAATAAGATTTGTGGTGTCCCTGCAATCAGTTTGTACGACGTGAGACACTTAAGTCTCTAGTTCAACCATGCCAGTATGCTGAGGATATTCACTCAGTATGGACTACCATTGAACACGACCCACTTGAGCTTGAAGGGATAAAGTAGACCTTTGGTTCGCACTTTATTTCTATACTAGCCGAAGCAATTACCGGTTTGAGGTCATCCTCTAAAGGGGAAGCGCACCCTCTAGACAAGCCTCTCTAGAATCTTGATTAAGCTAAGATTTCTCATCACCCAAGTTTCACGAAGGTGAAGGGAGAGGATACGACTATAGTTTAATCATAGTTTCATGTAATTTAAGAGATCTGTCTAATGACAAAATAGCTCAAAAGAAGTGTTGAAAAACACTTCTTTAAACACACCGAAAAGAGTTCATTTCCAAATTGAACCTAATTAAAACAACTATGTGTTTTCTACCTAATAAAAAGACACAATAGTGTGATTAAACATGCAAGTTCAATTCATTTCTCACACAACAATGAGGAAACCATATAAAAAGGTGTGTTGATTTGCCTTAAGATAGTCAAGATATGTGAAGTTTGTTCCCTTATGCATTCAAGATTAGATGTGGTTAATTTATCTTAAGCAACATACATTCAAAGACAAATGATTAAGCATACAAATTCATTCCCAAAAATTGGTTAAAACTTCAAGGAAACCTGCATGAAACTGTTAGTAGTTTTATGATCCTTAAACTCTAAAATGTTGTAAAAGATGAAAAACTATAGGAAAATCGCGCAGACGGTGATCTGCGTGGACAGTGATTCACCTGCAAAAATAGCCAAATAAAAAGACAATCATATTCTATTATAAAAAATGACTTAGCATACATAAATGTAAATTTGTTATCAATTTTAGCAGCATTTAACTCTTAAAAAACATCTTTCTGTCAGAAACTTGAGAGTTAAAACACTTAAAATCTGATAAAAAAGTTAAAACAATGTTACTGCAATTTTGTTTTACAACAGGCGGAGATGGTAGTCTGTGTGCACAGACGGCGAAGTATTGTAGATGATGATCTGTGCAGACGACATTCTGGAAACACGGACAACGAAATCAGAGCGCAGACGAGTCTGGGTGAAAATTTTCTAGAATTATGAAAAACACAAGAAAATAGTTAGAAAATAGGGACATGGGTCCCACCGGACGTGCCAAAATGTATGTGATAAAATCTAACATGTTTAGAACATGCTCAAACATACAAATTTTAGAGATATATAATCAATAAGCTACATTAAACATGTCTAAGAAGCATACTACCAAAAATAACAAGAGATCCATCACAACCTCCGATGAGCCAAACAAGTGCACCCAAGCCTTGTTGATTTTCTCTTAGAGAATTGTGGGTGTGCTCTCCCAACACAAGATCATAATCCCACTAGATTTTAATGATGGAAAATAGAATGCAAGCTAATGGAAACAAATGAAAATCTCAATAACAAGTATGAAGAACTTGTCTCAAGCCTTTCACCAAAATAAGGATGAAAATGCAAGATTACACTAATATGTTATGCAAGATCAAAATGAAGAACTAGATTCATTCACCATTATGTCTAAGATGTAATTTATAGATTATCTAAAGCATGAACATGAAAAATACTCTAAAATTCTAGCACTAAACTAGCATGATAACAATGCATAAAAAAAGATGATTTTCTCTTGACAAAGCCTCTATTTATAGATTTTTTGGAGAGAGAGGGATTTGATGAGGTGGAGCTCATGTGGCATCCACATAGGTGCCACATGAGGGACACATAAGCCATGCAAGAGGCCAACTTTTCTCACACATGATTGAGAAAATTTTGATGTGATGGGTCAAAGTGTACTTAAAATACACATGTGAAGGATCTTGTAAGAGGTGTAAGAGTTTTGGACCAATGAGACACTTTTAGAAAGTGTAAGAGGGTGTCATCATAGGTGTAAGAAACCTTGTTGGCACTAAATAAGGATTATTTGGAAAAGTGTATTTTTTGAAATTTGCTCACACATGTGTGAGCAAATAATTAGGACTAATTTGTGTAGGAATCAAGAAATTAGCTTAATTAACCTTAGTTAATTAATAAGTAGGTCTTTTTGGTGAGAGTGATGTGAGGTAGGGTAGAATCTAGGTTCAAATTAGTTTAATCTAAAATAAAATTTAGATTAATTATGGTTTAGTAGAATTTAAGTCATGTGGAGGAATAAATAAATTTAAAATTTATTTAAAAGGATTAATGAGGGGTAATGTATATAAATATAATTTAATACACTAAAGGGGTAGTATGAAATTTAATTACTAAAGAAAATGAATCATATTTAATTAAATAAATTCAATTAAATAAATAGAAGAATATAAAAAATATAATTAATTAATTAAAATTAATTATAATGCTATGGGAATATTAATTAAATTAATATAAGGACGATTTTAGACATCTACAGATACAACCAGCAAAAAGAATGCAGATGTTGCAGATGAATCATGGCCAGACACCACAAATGACAACATTGTGGATACTAATGTCATTGATATTACCGATGACCCAGCAGAGGAAGTTAATAAAGATGAAGATGTCACTGTAACAAAGAACACAACCAATGAGAAAGACATAACAATTGATACTGCACAAGTAAACATTCCAGGCAACATGCCAATATTGATACAAGCTATCAATATTTTGCAAGAATCAAACAAGTCACCTGAAAAGGATACACCCAAGGATGCAGGGGAAGAAGAAAACAAAGACAACACCGATGGTCAGAAAGACATTGAAGATACTCGAAATGTAACTGATACTGATAAGGTTACTGGAGGAGATACAGAAAAGGATGCAGATACAACATAGAAGAATGCAGGCACAAAGAATGATGAAGCTAAGAACATCGATGAAGGAGACAAACCTAAAGATTGTACTCCTGAGTAAATTGAAAAATGTGCTACTGATGATGTAAAGGTGAATGTGGAGATGTCTACAGACACTCGACAAGATGAAACCAACACAAAGCAACAAAAAGAAGCACAACAAGTCACTTCATCAAGCACAACTGAGAAAACTAAGAAATTGGCAATGGTGCTACATTCAATTGATTCACAGAAAAAGAAGAAGAAATCAAATAAGAGTAAGTTGGAAGTCACCTTGGATGAACTTATTGAAATACCAAAGTGTGACCCATCTACATTTGAATTTGAAGCATTACGAGAATATGGAGAAATATGCCAAAAAAATGCATTACAAGAGAAGCTGAAGAAACAACACAGAGACTCCATGGTACTAGAAACAACTAGGGACATCTTGCACCGGTTTGTACCTAATGTTGATATTGATTAAACCAAGCCAATACTAGATCAATTATCAACTCTCACCGATGCAATAACAACTCATAATATAGATGTAGAGAAGGGAATTGAGGAGAGAGCAGAGCTAAAGTACCAATAAAAGCTCATTAAAAACATCAGCCAAGAAGTGGCAGTCAATAAAGTAAAGCTATGATAATTCATCACTGAATTAGATCCAATAATATCTGAAGCTAAACCTTAATTCAACAACTGAGCACATTAGACAAGTTCACTAAAGAAAATAGTGACAATATAGCAAAGCTGGATACAGATCTAGCAAATAGTGCTAGTAGCCTAACCACTGATGGAGACAATGCAATTAAATTGAATTATGAGAAGATCATAGAGATAAAAGGGTTAAGGAAGGAACTGTGGGAAGAAGAGACAAACTTTAGGGAAGAAGTAACCGAGCTCCAAGCTCAACTTCTACCAAACCTTACACTGCTCCAACAGAACATCAGTTCAGTAAGGCAACTGATAGCAACTCCTGAGATGTCTATAGCAGACAACATCTATGACATGCACTCAAAGATCACACTTGAGCACATGGCTCTGGAGAACCCAAAATAGAAATGGGAGAAAATGATGGAAGACATGAAGTCTTCACACTCCCACATTTTTTATAAGCTCTAAGGTAATGACCTTTGCCCTTAATATAAAAAAAGGGGGAAAATGATATGAGTACTACACAAAAAAAGAGGAGAAAATGATATATGTATTCATTCATTCATTCAAATGGGAAAATGGAAAAAAAAAATATATATGTATATTCATAAGGGAAAATGATATAAATATAATGAAAAGATATCATATGTACAAATATACCGGCATATACATAGGGGGAGTCATTAAATGACTAAGGATCATATATGGTGTATATACTTAACATTTTGTTAGTATTTTGCACATATCAGTTTTTGATACTAATGTCAAAGGGGGAGATTGATGAAATTAATTTTCCATTAGTATGCAAACAACACTTTCGGTAAGAATACACCAAAAAATAGAACAAAGAGAAAACCAAAGATCAGATAGAAAGAGATCACTGAAGATGAGTAAGTGCAAAGAAGATCGACGACACAACTTAGTGTGTAAATCGAAATCACAAAGCAGAAAGAAATAGAGGAACCCGACAGAGGAACCAACATGCAAGATACAGTGCAAACCAAAAAAGAGAGTTAAAGTGCAAATAAAAAAACAAAACCGAAGGACAGTCAGAGCATAATTGACAGACAAAAACCGAAAGTGAGTTGCAGCCCACAAAAAGTGGATCTGACTTCCATGTCAGATAAAGAAAGCTTATTCTATTTATAGGATATTGATTTGTTTTTAAATCCATTTATTTAGGGACAAGAAACATGAATGTAAGTGCTTTAATCAGTCTAACTAATTTAAAACACATAGACTAGGAGATCTAGGTACAATTTGTAAACCTGATCTTAGAGTTAACATTGTTTTTTCTCGAAACTTGATGATGTCAATCCATCTTATAAATAGATGATGCAATCATTTAATAAAAGTGTATGTGTAGAAAGAAAAGAGAGAGGAGACCATGAATGAAGCATACGAGCACATCTATGGATTAGATTGAAGGTTTCAAGAAAAAGAACAACAAAAGGTGAATTTGGTTATCAGAACCAAGAACAGAGGCTACCGAGAATCAGAGGTATTATTCAATCACAATAAGCTGATAATCCTTTTCACGTAAACTAAATTGGATTTGTATCAGTAAAAGGAGATTGCATTTACCAAGTCAATTTGTAATTTTATATCATTATAACAAGTGGAGAAAAGTGTAAAAATCCTTTCAAGGAAGGTGGATTTAATAGTCCAACCACAAATCTCCTAACCGAGTAGACACTCAACAGTGTTGCTAAAGCTTTTAACATAGTAGAATTTAACAGGTCTCCACCGATACTATTAACATGGTAGATCTTCAGAAGCGATCAAATTTTAAGCCTTAACCAACCCCTTCCAATCTGTAGATAGTGAAGATTTTGTGGGTGCCATCCCCACCGCAGTTTTTACTTCCTAACATGAGTTTTTTGCAATATCATATCTTGTTTTATGTGTCAATTACTTTCATGAATATTTCTATGAATGTTCACATGTATGTTAAGGTTATGAATTGATATAATTCACATCAACATAGTATAGATCAGATTGAATGGATATAAAAATTAATTACAAAGGTTAATTGATTAAAGGATACAAAATATTTAGAGGTACTGATTCACCCCTCCCCTCTCAGTACATACTTCCCATTAATCCCAACACCAAATCCCCATGGGATATCTCACACCTCGCCAAAATGGTAAAAATAAACATACCCAAAATATAAATTAAATCCTCTTATGCACCTTACATCCACCTCCTAGATCATAATTTTCAAGTTGAACAAGATCCCAATCTCAAGTTCTCTATGTGGATATTTATGAAATCTATTATAAGATCTAACAATAGAAGTTTTTCTTATGCATCTTGGTCTTTAATCTATTTTAAATATCCCTAAAAGTAATTCTCAACTTAAATACCATTATAATTACATGTGAGTTGATATTATTCAATTAATAAATAATTTTATTGCCATATAGAGAGGCATCCAATTCTACCCTCTCCACGTATCATGGAGAAATTACTTATCAAGAATAATAAATAAAATTATTGTAACTAGTTTATACTTTGCAAAGTGAACAAAATCTAATCCAAATAAGGATATGTATAATATTTTGTATGCTAGTGCTATTGTATTTTGATGTATGTATGATATGCTAGATCGAATACTGTGTAGAGGTAGTGGTGGTCCGTAGCAAGTTTATGTCTAATATAGGTAGAGAGAATTAGACTCATCTTAAGAGGGGAATTCTAATTATTTCTTAAGCTATCACTATCATGATGATATGGGTAAGTTATTGGATATACATTGTTTTTTAATATAGATTGGGTAAGTGACTTGGATAGTCAAATGTCCGCTAGTGGATATGTGTTTTATCTATTTGGTGGTGCTATTAGTTGGGTGAGTAAAAGGTAGTCTGTAGTTGTTTTATCTTATATTAAATTGGAGCATATGGCTACTACACATGCTTTTAAAGAGTGTACGTTCATTGGGGGCATAAGGTAGTATGACTTCCCCAAACAAGGGTTGGATGTAATGTTTTACGATCATGAGGTAAGATCGTATCACTCAAGGTAACTTATGATTATAATTGGGTATAATAGAATCCTGCAATAACACTGAAATATCAACCACAAAGATATTGTTAAAGCAATTAGTATTTCCCAATATCAAGAAAGAAAGTAAGAAAAATAGAAAACATAAAAAATTAATAATATAAAATCATTTCGAACAAAATTAATATGCAAACCACATAGTCCTTCCTTATTGTTCTCCTTTATGAAATGTGGGCTCTCATAATTGAGCTCAAGATTGTGCCAGAATAAGAATTCAAAGCAATCGTGGTTACCAAAATCAAAGGTTTGGCTCTCTATTTATAAGATTTTAGGGGTTTCAATGAAGTATCCATGATTGAATGGTTGATTGACTATGATTGAGGAGTAGAACTCAGATTGAGTAGGAGTTCAACTCCGCTTGACAACCTTGATTCAAGGGATTTAATAAATGAGGTGCAAGAGCTAAATCAAGTAAGTGAGAGTTCAAATCTAATTGACTTCCTTGATTGAGAGGATTAACTGAACATAGATAGAATCAGAGACTGTGTTAGGAGAGATTCATGGAGTTAGAACTTGTTTGAGAAGCTAACTCAAAGTGAGTGTGAGTTAGGAATTAGGAGGATAATTATGATTTAAATAAATAATAAATTATTTATTTGCACATGTGGGGATATTTTTAAATAAATAAATAATTATTTATTTATGAGAGGAATAATTAGTTTAATTAAATAAATATAATTTATTTAATCATGAGAGGGGAATAATTAGTTTAATTAAATAAATATAATTTATTTAATCACAAGATAGAATTTGATTTAATTATTACATAAATGTAATAATTAGTGAAGGGGGAACATTAATTACATTTGTTTATTTAATTAATTATAAGGAGACATGGAATAATTAAATAATGTTTAATTATTTAATTATTATGTAAACGAATAGATGAAATATTGATTAGACGTTGAATAATTAAAGTAATTAATTAAAATTACTTTAATTATGAAATTAAAGTGAAATTATGGTTTTGACTTTAGAATATGGTAGAAAGACACAATTTATTTAATAAAGATTGTTAAATAAATTAAAGAGGAATATTAGTAATGTCATTGCGTTAGAGCAATATGCCATTTTTAATTGTCTACAATGATAAAGGCAAGCACAGTGACACGTGTAAGTGAAGTGTCCACTATCAAATTGATTGTTTTCCTATAAATTAGACATTGAGGTGGCTCCACTTTACAAGAGTGTTGGAAACACTTTAACATTGAGTAGTGAGTAGGGAGAGAATAGAGATGAACACACCTATAATGCTTGAGTCGACAAAACCATAGGGAGTGTTTGTGGGGGAATTCATTGATAAGAGATTAAGGGATGTACTATTGAATGACCACATGTACATTATGCATGCAGTTAAGATAGTTATGGGTCTAGAGTTTCTACTAGCATATCGTAGGCATAGGGTCAACTTGGACAGTCAGACATTTTTCCTAGCCATGGTCATATATATGGGGTTTTCTGAGGAATGGATGAAAAAACTCACCCAGATGGTGTTTGAGAATGCATATCTGAGTGACATTGGTGTTGCGATTGATGTTTGAGCTAGTATGGTTAGAGATATTATACTCAATATTTTTTCATTGCAGGGTGACTCAAATAAAATGTAATAGTCAGATTATGTTTCGCTAGGAATCTTATGTACCATTCTTATCCAATAAAGTTGATATACAATATCATTTTGACAATATGGTGGAGGATGGTAGGGTCGAGTTATAGAGGTTTGACACTTATTAGAATGTTGTAGATTCACTACTGAAACTAGTGAGCATAAATAAGTTCTCTTGGTGCTAGGATGCCATACCATTTGCATCCTATACAAGTAATTTATTTAATTAATATATAAACATGCATCTAAAATTTATTTTCAATATATACTTGGATACCCATGTAGTTGAGATATTATTTATTTTGTTAGTATTCTTGTAGTTGACTTGGATATTAGTTGTAATGAAATTCAAGGACGAAGATAGAGTATAATGAAAATTATTGAAAAAAGATTAAAGCTCATTTATGCCACTTTCCAATTTCTATACTCTATTAAGGGAAGTGGAGCATCTCCTCCCTTATCAAGTGGGTTTCCTAAATGTAGTGGTCTCATATTATATTTTTTATTTTTGGGGAAGTGTGCCCCTAAATTAGAGTGGTTAGAAGATCTTTTAGTTATATACATATATAATCAAAAGTGGGTGAACCACTAATATTATATATATAAGAAATAAACTAGTTCAAGGGCTCAACAGGGAAAGAACCAGGTGTGTGCTATAATTGTGTCACACTTCTATGAATCCTTACATTCAAGAACACTCAAGAATGAGGTCTCAAAAATTGATCCATAGCTCCCTAGGCATGGAGTGCAAGGGTTTTTAGAATGCTCTCAGCTAGAGCTATTAAGCCTATAACCTTGTTAGTAAACCATGCAATGGGAGATTCAATGAAGACAAGTGCAAGAATGCCAATATCCTCAAGAATCAAGAATGAAATGCAATGTAAGCTAAGTTATGAAAATGAAAGAACAAGTACTACAAAGCCTCCTAGTTAAACTAGATGAATTAATCTAAAGCATAAAGGAAATCTAAGCTAAGAATGCCATGATAATGCAAGAAATGAAACTATGATAACATGTAGATGCAAAAGCCAAGAATGCTCC
>MU226413.1:2737323-2752506 GCA_018584345.1 Thuja plicata
TTTCTAAATTATTCTAATTTGATATTGGTGGAATTACAGAGAATGATCACTGTAACCTTTACTAAAATAGACCAAACTGAAAGTAAAAATTGATTTTAAGGATGATAGCCTTTTAACTAAACAAAAACAGACCAGTGCTAAATCTTAGGGCATGGAGTCATCTGTGACTAACTTTAACCAGTCATGAATGAAGGCTTAACTTAAGACAATTACAGGATCAGACACCAACATAGATATACCTTATATATCTACCTCAGTACACTTAGTCAAAATAATCGATCAAATTCAATTGTTACCCTGAACTTTGCTGAAATTTCTCTAAGGTATATTCTCTCCTTGAAAGATCCTTAGAAGTATTTCATACTCTACCTTACAGATATATAAACTGAAAATGCTCCTTGAACATTCAATTTAAACAAAATTCAGAATGCAAATGAAGACAGAAAATCCACTAAATGCTTCAGAAACTGTAAATTGGATTTTACTAAAAGGTCATCATCAGTTACTACATTCAACAGAAATTTTCTCCAGAAAGACCAGACTTAATATTATTTTCAGATAGAAAAATGACCATCCTTGTACCAGTCATCTTGGGATCCTTTTATAGCACAAGGATACAACAAGTTACAGACATCTGGGAAGGATTACACAACAACTTGCAACAACTAATTAACAAGGTGGCAGCTAATTAAAAAGGTTTATCTACTGTAGCTTAACCATATTTATCCTTTAAGTTTTGCATCCCATTTGTTCATTTCTTTGACAGTGAGCCAATCAAAAGGCAACAGCTTCCACCCACTTGGCATCCATGGCAATTCTGGCCTCAGTGCTATTTCTTCATTTCTGGAAAGACCCTTGTGAGTGAGCGACACACTTTTTGCTCTTCAATCGGTCGCATACTCGCCATCCATTCTTACTCTATTTTTCACCTTCAGCGAGTGAGCGATGACCAAATCCTTGACTTCATTTTAAGTCTATCGCATACTCGTGCTACTTTTATGTTCTGCTTTGAAGGTTACGCGAGTGAGCAATGCCCTTCATTTTCTGACTCGTCGCACGCTCGCGAGCTAACTTTGCATTATACCTGAATCTGGGCAACTGGGCGACAATGCCTCTTATCCTTCAGCTACTCCCTAATCGCACACTCGCTGACTTGAAAATTTCACTTTTGGATCTAAGCGGGTGAGCGATGATTCATTTCTTTACGGACTGCTCTGTCTAGTTGCACGCTCGCGAACTCAGAAATTTCACTTTATAACAGACTGCGATTGCGCGATGATATCTGTTTTCTCCTTTGTCGCCAACTTGTGAGCTATTTTTTCATCAGCTCAAAGCATCAGCGAGTGAGCGATATTTTTCCTCTTTTGGCTCGTCGCACGCTCACGAGCTCAACAATCTTACTCTATTTCTGATGGCGAGTGCGCGACTGTCTCTTCTTTCTAACTCGTCGCACCCTCGCGAGCTGTTTTTCTTTTACCTTCATTGACTGGCGAGTGAGCGACGTCTTTCATTTTTCAACTCATCGCATACTCACGAACTGAATTTTCTTTCTCTGTCACTGTCAGTGAGTGCGCGACTATTTCTTTTCTTTCCTCGTCACACCCTCGCGAGCTGTATTCCTTCCATCTCTTTTGATCAGCGACTGAGCGATGCTTTCTATTTTCTGACTCGTCGCACACCCGCACTGTAGAACATAATTGGGTTAAAACATAAGCGAGTGAGCGACCACTAGAACATGACCTCGTCGCTGACTCACAAACTTTAAGACATTAACATAAAACTTGATGCGGGTGTGCGACTATATCATTTTATACAAGACTCGCTCTGTCGCGGAACTTGAAATAGACATAATGATTTAACAGCGACCGCGCGACAAGCACAATTCTAACCCATCGCTGACTCATGGATCTATAGCTCAAACTTTATAAGACATCATGATTGCATGATTTACAATTTTAAAACATGAACCCGCTCACTCGCAGATAAACCAAAACTTGGCAAAAATAGCTCGTGACTACGCGACTCCTCTTTATGGACAGCTCATCGCGCAACTTAAGGACATTTGAGAAAAACCGACGCGACAAAGTGAATGAGATAAAATTAGACTTCAAAAAGGGTTTAATACTTCTTTTTGGCAGCAAAGCATGGGATTTGAAATCAGGAAAACCCGAGAAAAACAAAGAACCAAGAATTTCAAATTTTGTAAAGGGCAGTGCTAACACAGCCAACGTTCAACAGAAGGGGAAAGTGATCTGATTCAGAGATTGGCATAATTTTTTATGTGCATTTACTAGTCATTGATGCATTTATTTCCACATGATGGTATTTAGTTTTTTATACCATGGTTTTGAGTGGTGCTAGTTTCAAGAATCTACTAGTAGTTTCATCTCAACTCTTCTTATAAATTTTAAATTCATTAGATAATTTTTTTGTGGGTTATTTTATAATCAGTGTTGCTAAAATACTATCAAATTAAAGGAATAAGATTGTTTATTATGTAATCTTGATTTAAATATTAACTTACTCTCTCTCTCTCTCTTTAGTAGTGGAATTTTTTCTAAAAGGGTTTCTCCACATATATTTAGTGTAATGTTTACAACTTGTGATACTTAGATTTAAACTTTAACACATTCATTTAGTGATTATTAAATGATGGTATAGTCATTATTTTAGATCTACATACTCCATTAACAAGATTTAATTCATAGTATATTAGCATATTATTTAAAAATCAATTGGCGGTGATACATTTACCACTATTTAGTACATAAGAACCCATTGGCGTTGATGAGGAAGATGATGTAGTAGTTTTAATGGGATAATATAATGTAAGTGTGTTGTTTGGGTTTATATATTACAAGGATTGAGTTGATCCTATACCATAATATTTATTGGATGCTTAGGATACTATAGAGGTATTAGAAATAGGCACACTATGTATCACAAGATAAGAGAGTGGGTATGAGATATAATATCACTAAGGTATGTCATTAAGGATGATGATTGGAAGTATGGAGATCTATGTATTTAACAGAATCTAATATTTATTTTAAATATTCTGTGATATTATAAATTGGGTTTTAAGGAAGTATATGTACATGATATGTTATGTGAAGATAACCAAGTAATCCTTTTGTGCTTTTATCAAGGTATCATATCAAAGTCGGAAACATTGATGTCCAATATTTTTATAGGAACTCAACTCATAACCTAATAGTGATAACTGCAAAGCACCTAAAGAGATAGTACTAACATCGTGATCACCTTTTCCATTGCTTGATCTAGTTAGTTTGGCACATGAATACATGAAATAATTAACCTTAAGTTATCCATAACAGGGAATTTGAGAGTGAGATTCAAGAGGGAGATGTGGATTCTTTAGTGAAATAGAGATGGATAATGATCCAAGAGGGTTTGACTATTTGGAAACATACATCTTCTATTATTAGAACTGGATACTAATAAAAGTGAGATATATTATAGGATTATTTATCACAGTCAAAAACTCCAAAATTTCAATAGACAAACTCATAGGTAATATTCCTTTTGAGGATTACAAATCAATATTGGTAGATAATACTAATCTCTAAGATGAGGATGGTTGACTCCAACGTATAATGGTAATGACTTTATAGTTGAGGAGTCAATCAAGGGTTTGGTCTTTTAGTAGAGCTAGCTTAAGGATAAATGAGGTTAGAAGTGATCTCCAAAACAAGATTATCATAGTTAATTTGATAATATTGATACTTTTATTATTGTATTGATTTTGATTTCTATAATGTTTTTCTCTTTCACATGGACTACTCTATCAGTTTTTGGTGCTTGCATTTGCTACAAAGTTTCTATAGGTATCTAGACAATTATGCAAGTTCATTAGATTTTTTTTTGGTATATCAACTAGAGTGTATAATGATGATTCTTCTATCAGTGGCCACATCTTTTGGTCTTGGTTGTGTTATCTCTTTGATAATATAATATACATTGTAACATCTTAAGTGTGACATATATGTGGGTCGTGGTATAGTGTGTAATTGGTCTTATGTATGTCCTATATTTAAGATTGTTGATATGTATTAAATGTAATTATGACTTCCTTAAAAATCGGGGTTGTCACACATTTTCTGTGAAGTCAAAATATATGAACAGATACCGATATAAATAAAGGAGAATCATTTTGTATCTATATCTGGAGTGTATGGTGGATGTGGTGAAAAGTATAGTGTGAAGTTTTGGTAGTTTTGCATGTAAGTAGTGTTAACTAAGGTGACAAAACATAGATTGATTCTATGCTTACATATTGACAACAATAGATCAGATAGTTGGTGATCTACTGGTGATTGTGGTGACATAAACTAATTGTTGAGTTGTTCATGCATATTTAGATGCAAGTATATCAGTTTGTATTGTTGGTTCCCAAATCAACAGATTGGAAATCTCACAAAGAATTCCAAGATTCGTTATCAATCCCTCCAAGTGATATGACCAACTAACAAGTTTTATCCTTTAGAGGATTTAAGTCCTACACTTTAGGATCTTCAGAACCAAGGCAGGTAAACGTACACTTCAACTAATCTCCAAGATGAATCTTTTTATAGCAGATATGTTCTTCTACTTCCTACTTCTCTCACATATTTCAAAGTGGCATATATCTCTGAACAAGTTGATTTCCATAATTGCTCAATTACTTCTAACTGCTTCCTAATGATCTCTTTCTTCTGTCATAACTATTATTTTAATATTGTACTTATGATTTGATATTGTTCTCCTACTGCTATACTTTCAAGTTTAACTAATTTCTGCTATCTATTTATTTCTCTAATGCTTCTGATTTCCTATTTTGTGTTTTCAGATTTTTTACTTATTGCTACCTACGATATTATCTTTCTGATTTTGATTTTTTATTTTATTGATTATAATGGATTATTAGTGCCTTCTTCCTATTGGGTTGCAGAATCACTCTCCTCCTTAACCTTAATGTATAACCCCTATAAGATATTTTTTTAAGATCATCACTTGGATGACCTTATTAATTTATTTGACCTTTAATGATTTTGGTTATTAGATAACACCACAATTAGTTCTATTGAGTTTAAATTTTTCTTGAAAATACTAGTAGAACAAAATTAGTACGGACAACAACTTCTCATACAAATTTTGATGATCAAATTTCAATGTATACAAAATAATTTCACTGCAAAAAAGACTCAAGATAGCTTCTATTTACTTGAAACAAAAATTAGAGGAACCGATTAACTTAAAGAATTCATCCACAACTTTTAAGCCAAGAAAATACTTATCATATATTAATACTGAAAATATTTTGTAAAATTGCTGAGAGTATTTCTCCTATCTTCTATCTATATTTATTCTTATCAAATTTTAATACAAAATGGGTCTAAATATATGTGGACCTTACATCGTTTCATCAAAAATCATGTCTTTTTAAAAAAAAAACTAACTTTCTAAAAGCATAACTAACTATCCCTAAAGAAAATATTAATAGCTCCCAAAAAATTGATGTATTCTTGGCTTTTTTGAACCTCCAAATTAGAATGTAATAGTAACATAATGTACTCTTGCTTGTACAATCTATCAATAATATTAATAAGGAAAGGCAATGCATCATCTTTTCTCAAAGATTCCTGCACAATTATGCGACATTCATCAGTTAACCTTCGTGTCCATTGTTCCAAGGAAAGAAGTGATGACATGTAACTGATTAAATGATTGACTATATTAAGTTGAAGACGATGCAAGACATTAAATCAGTTAATGGTTTGTGTTGACGGGGTTTTGCTGACCTGGTCCGCCAACAGTCATAAGTTATCACCGGGTTCCGGGGATACCGGCCAACTCCACCTGCAAAGGTTATCCGGGTGAAACGAATTCCCTGGGCCTTCAAGAACCTTGGTGTCGGGTCACGACAATGCAGGGCTCGATTGGGAGAAGTGACTATTTTTGAGGGGGATAGCTGGTTTCTTCAACTCATCATCTCCGGAGATTCAATAAAGTAAGGTTTCCCCTAGCATTCTACACTTAGCAAATAAAGCAAAAAAGATCCTGCAAGTTTAGAAACATTTCATCTAACTACAGTCATGTTTGAACATCTGAAACATCAATAATACTCTGATAGACTACACTAAATACCGAAGAAATACATAACCATCAGTTAGAACTCCATCGGTAGCGAGGAAAAGAGGTCGTTAATCTACTTTAACATATCAGAGTAGAAGACATATTGAACATTAAAACATGAAATACCATTAACTCAGAAGCAGGAATGCCAACAACATCATTGCCGAGAATTATTCCTTCTTTATTAATGTCCTTTCCAGTAAGCACTGGTGCGTGATACAACAGTGGCTCCAGGGGAGCATCTAACTATTGAGAAAAGAACAATGGAGCATTGAGCTCTATAACTAAAAATGAGGAATCACTTGCTATTGCTATGGACAACAAAATCATCAATTTTGCTAACCTTTGGAACTGGGCTGGTTTGCCTATTTATACAACTCTCTTCTAACCCTAACCCTATTTACATCATGTTTCAATAAAATACCATATCTGGGGGCCGGTACTACCTGTGCCACCCTACAAAAGACCTGAAGACGAAATAGGTCTGCCATGTCAAAAGAATAAGACAAGAATATACATCAGAAGAATCAGTCTCGAGAAGAGAGCCAGAAAGGAGAAAGGAGAAAGTAGGTCTCCCAGGGACCGAGGCTACATGCCTCATAAATGGGAAATGCGGCGCCCTATCTTCAATGTGCCAAGTGTACCTTTGAGTGGTGCCTCGAGAAGACCATCTTGTCAGAAAACCAACTGCCGAGCTGACGCCCCCTTGATGTGGCCAACTACTCTCCGACAGCCTTTATTAACCGCTTTTGAAAGTGATCGGTCAGCCTCGGGGACTAGGACACGAATCACTTTAAAGAATACAAAATTTTGAATCCAGGACTCTGGGATCCGGGAACTTACGTCCTCAAAGAATAAAGAATTCCCAACACTTGAGTTCTTCCCGGCCCATGGAGAAAGCTCAAGGTTTCTTATTATCATTGAAGGCCTAGAGGAGGCGGGAAATGCCATCTTCATCTATATCTTTTAGACTAGCTCTTCTGTGCTTGGCCACTTAAACTTGTTCCCCTAGGTCTAGGACATTTTATTTGAATTCATCTGCCATCCTTTCCGCATCATGACCTTTGAGTATCATGCTGGTTAACTTTGCCATCTGGGCCCCATCCATCCCCTCTGGGGATTGATACCGGGATTTCATTATCTCATCAAAACTCCCCAAAACTGAATCTTTGGGGGTATATGTATCTGTGCTAAGGGGATCAGCCCCAGAAGCCTTTATTACAAAAGACTTGTATAAATTAGAAGAATATTTTATAGTATTTACCTTTTCTTGCAAGGACTCTACCAGTTGCTTGGTTACCTCCAATGTGAGGTCAAGTATGGAGTGCTGAGTTCTTATAAAATCAGATGACTCTTCACCCAGAATTCTGACTCAAAAATCATGTCTTCTCCTAAGGTAAGGATCTCTTCAAGCTCCACCTTCCATGCATGGTAATTTTCAACGTCACTCTCCCACTGCTCAATAAGCGCTTCTGCCTGATGAATAACTTGCCAGGCCATGTATAGATCTGGGAGAGTGGACGCCAGGAAATGCCAGGTGTTTCCTATCTGCAGGGAAACCCATTCGTCCACTACCTGGGCTTTCTTTTTCATTACTCGCAGGGAGTCTATGTCACTCTGCGGTAGTTCTTCTGATGTGGAGGTCTCTGGAGGAGCGACATTGATGGGTCGGGCCAGCTCAGTAAGCAACCCCACAAGGTTTGCATTCTTTTCCTTCTCAGCCTTGAGCCTCTGGGCCTCTTTCTCATATCGAGCTTCCACTCCCCTTGCTGCCTCCTTTAGCAAGTCTACCTCACCTTGCTTTCCCCTTTTGCCTAGGGATACCTCTACAATGTTTTAATCTGCGGGGTCCGCAGTTGTTTCATCGACGTCTGGGGGAGGTGTTGCCATAACAACAACTGTTTCTCTGCCCGGCCCAGTTCGAAGAGTGTGAACTGTCCAGGTTTTCTTTGCCTTTGGCGGGGCCTGAACTTGGGCCATCATTTCAGCCAGGGAGAGAGGAGTCACAGGAACGGACTGAGCTTTTATTTTCATGCTCTTTATCAGCCACTAAGGTGGTAGGGGTGGCCTTCCTGCTAGAGTTTGTTCTCCCGATTCTTTCCCAGTGTCCGGTGGCTGTTGCTCCTCAGCAATGTGGACCTCATCCATTCCTCTCCCTGCTTCAATCTCTTCCGTAGCAACATTCTTTTCAATCTCCATCTCCTTAGCCTTGTCTTGTACATCTATCATTGGGTCTGGACCCTAGTAGGCTTCCTCGGGGATTTCTTCTTCAAACTGCTCCTCTTCTTGTCCTTGTTGCTCTTCTGCCAGGGCCTCTTCTTCTGTTGGCACCTCTTTTGGCAGTAGGGGAGGTGTCGGGCCAAGATTTAGAGTTTGGGCCACCGTGATCACCTACCTAAAGATCACTCATGGGAGTGGCCCTTGGAATGTGGCGGCTGGGGTTACGGTTATTCCTGAAGGTCCGGTTCCCCCAGAGGATGCCATTTGTTCACTTATTTTTTGTTGGTCCACTCCTGGACATTGCATTTCTTGAGCCCTGGAGATAATCTCCGGTTCTGGCTCCTTTTCTTCTTCTTGCTGCTCCTGTCTCTGTGCAGGCTCTATTTCTTTCTCTGGCTCCGGGGAACTGGAAGAAAGGATCTCTACTTCCTGGGGTCGAGATGCCTCTGGCTCCAGCTCTGCCTTGGTCTTTTTGATGAGCCTCTTCTTTCACTGGGTAACCAGAGGTGGCCCTGCATCTCTTATCGCCGCCACTTCCAGGGGATGTACCGCTGTTGCCTTTACCATCAAGGCCACCAATGACGGGGAGGAAGGAGGATGAAGTGGCCCGGTCATAAGTGGCGGGGTGGCCAGCTTCGTTATTAAATGCTCCCTCATTTGTTGGGAGGCCACCACCGACTATTTTATTTGTTCTGCGATGGGGACTTCTTGCACAGAAGGGGTTGTAGCTATTCCTTTTCGCTTATCTGCCTCCTGCAAAGAAGTCCCGGCCCCCGGGGTCATTTTAGGTATCGGCGGCAGAGTTAACTTTGGCGCCAGCTGGGCTGCTCGGCGGGTACTCCTGGGGCACACATTCTTGAAATAGGCGTGGCTTCTCTCGACCACCTCTCGAGTGAAGTCTTCAATCGTGGGCTCCTCCTGGGTGGCCCAGTTTACTGGTGGAAGGGCCTTTTTATCGATCCCCTTTTCCTTGTACTAGGGATCGATGGTGGGGGCGGCGTCTGAGAAGTCTATCGGGAATTTCCAGAGCTTCAATTTATTCATCATGCTGGCCATCATTCTAATATAGTGCCAGCTCTGCACATCCACATCATCTTGGCAGTCTACCCAGAAATCCTCCATGTGTATGCGATGGGGCTCTGAAGCTCGGGGCATTGCCGCTGCAATTTTGCCATGCAAATCAAAAATTTTCCGCGCTAGATAAAATTCTTGTAAGCTATAACTTTTTAGCTCATTATCCATCTCCTTTGCGGTGGCTAGACTGCATGTGTAGTTCCCACAGGTGATTGGGAATGGGATGTTCGGGATCTTCTTGAGGGCAAAGAAGACATGCACCTCCATAATTTGCCTGCAATATTCCAGCAGCATGATCTTGTCCCCACAATGTGTGGGCAACAAGTAGGGTTTCCCGGAGAAGCCGGCGACCCTAATGTATGTATACTGCTGGAACTAAATATAGTAATGTCCATAACTATGGACTAGCTTCATCACCTCAGTAGACAGGCGGTATCCAGCATCCCGGGTGGGTGTAAGCAGATGGTAGTAAACGAACGCGTCATTTACTCGACAAAAACTAGGGAAGCTGGCCTCCCATTGAATCTGTGGAAAATGGTCCCAGGGTGCTTTCTGTCCCGGGCCAACCACGATTACACCGTCAGTGAATAGGCTATGGGAATGGGGCGTCTGTTGCGCTAGGGCCCAGAAAACATAAGAAGACATATAGAACTTCTTCTTCCATTTCAACTGCTGGAACTGGGAGTCGACATGGTTGGAGATTATCATCGCCCAGTCAAAGAATTCTCCCTTGGTGGAGATGCCAAGGAGGAAATAGTACATCCATTTGGAAAACTCTTGGGCGAAGGGTTGCCCAAAGACCCGGGCTAATGCTATCATTCCCATTTAGATGCTCTCCTTGAATTCAGAGTGGGGAATCTCTATCTTCATTCTCTTTGGGTCCCTCTTTGGGGCCTTAAGCCAGTGGGTATTCATGTATACCCGGGCAGCATCCTCCAGTTGTGTAAACTGGTTCAAGGAATCAATCCTTGTAACCACCATAGCCCTACCAAATTGTGGGATACCCAGGCCTGCCTAGAATGTAACTGGGTCGAGGGACACCAGTCGAGTGGGGTATCCCATGGGTTCTGCAGCTGCGAGCATAACGGCTCGGACAAAAGAGTTGTAGTTGTTTGCCAATGTTAGAATAAGCTCCAGAGATTACACGGAGCATGGAAAGCAGGCTGCCCAGAGGATTCTAGAGCCCCCGATGTTGATTGCTAGCTGGTCTCTAGCCTGTCGCTGGATGTGCATTACCTTCAACAAGGCCTGCATTTCTGCCCAAGTTCTGACATTGGTGTCGGTCATCAGTTTTACCTTGGACTCAATCTTTGAGCCCACAATGACATTATTCTGTACAAACTACATGGTGAGGGGGAGATTTTCCAGGGCCCTCTCCATCTTGGATTTTACGGCTGCCCTGGTCTCTGTTGCGGTTGGTAGCTCCGGACTTCCGGGCGGAGATGATGCAGATGCCTCAGACATGTTTGGAAGATGAACTCTGGGAACCTGCAAGGCAAAGCAACCATTAGAACATGGTTATCTAAATAATCATTCCAGGGTCTGAATATCTTACCACCATGGTGTTTGCCTTCCTGAAAAGTTAGTATCATGCAAAGGTAACCGAAAAGCAAAACATATCGTAAACTTAAAATCTTCATTACACATCCGGGTCTGGGGAATTTTATCACACTTGAAAAAGACATAGGATAGATGGTGGTAAGAGGCCTAAGGGCTAGAGAAATGACCGTTAGTGAGGATGTGTAAAAATCTAAGTCATCAAGCCCACGTGGGCGCCACATGCGGAGGTATTAAATGGAAGTTATGGCGATGACGGCGGAGCCAACTGTCTGAACGCGCGAAAAGGGAAAGCCGCTTGGCTGGGATTGATTACACGCATGGGACATAAATGAGGTTCTAACAGACTTCATGGAGGAGAGAGAAAATTTCCAGTTTGAAACCGGCCGAGAGCAGAGTTTCAAACAGGTGGTTTTCTTCCCCGAAGCGAGCTCGGAGGTGAAAAACCAGAAACAGAGGCAACTCGACCAGCTTGCCAAACTGCCTAGAAGGATATACATGGAGCCAAGGGATATATACATAGAAATGAGGAGATATATAGAGGCTACATACAGCTATACACATATATACATGAATATACAGCGTGAGATCACACCCGCGAGAAAACCAGACAAGGTAGAAACGCACATATATACAACTATTTACATTATTTTACAAACAGACTACTTCTGCATAGAGGGCAGACAACCCTCTGGCAGAGCCGACCCATCAACAGGCGACAGAACTAGAAGACAACAGACCAAACAAGACAGAGAAACAAAACAAAACCAGACAAACAAAACAAAATGAAACCAATGAAAACAAGAGAGCGGAAGCAAAATAAAGAAGTGAGAAAGCGAAAACCCCAACCTGAGAATGCAAAAGACAGAGGAAAATGGGGATTTACCGTAGGAACTCTGCAATAGCTCAAGTTGTCAATCGGTCAGAATCACCACCATGAAGCACTTGTAATTGCCTGAGAACGACTGGAAATGTTAAGCGCTTATTACCACAAACTCTCTGTAAATGCTCTGTTAATCACTCTAAAATTGCTCTCTAATTCGCTCTAAGTGCTTGAAGGTTTTAATCGCAATAAGTGTGAAAGTGATGGATGACATCTATTTATACCCGTGGTAAAAAGGTAATCCTCCCCCTTCCGACAATCTCTGGACAAGCAGAACCTCCAGACTCCAGGCCCGGGGGATTCCTCGCAATGATATCCTTAAGAACATCACGATGAAGAATCCCAGAGTTTGAAATCCGGTTTCCAACGAAGGGCAACCTCCGGGACTGGAGTCCCGGAGATGAAAACCAAACAAACAAAGCACCACGCTAGGGAAGAAAACCCTGGAGAAAGAAAACAAAAAGGAAAGAAGGACAAGGCAAAGCCGCAAGCAAAAGCAAACAAAAGCAAACAAAAAGGGGGACCCAACATTTTGCACACAAAATGTAGGGACGGGGATGCAGGGCATAACAGTTTGTATTGTCATTGATGTCAACTTGATATCATCTATATGGTCATGCCAAAGACTTCAGAGAACCAATGGAATAAAGGTTATGCTTTCAACAATGCACAAAAGTCTAGTATTCACTAAGTGACAGCCTACATCGGCGGAGTGCACACCATCGGTAAAGACAGAGATAAAAGTCATAGTGATGCCCGACGAGCAGAAGAAAGTGTTTCCCGATGAAGTAGAATCACATGATACCAGAAAAGCTAAAAATAGTGTTTCCCGATGAGCAAGATCCAATGATGCCTGATGGATGGAGATCCCGAAGCTAACTGAAGCGACACCAATGGAACTGGCAGTTGTCATCGGCGACAAACTGCAGAATTGACTAACAGAATAGAGAGATCAGAAAATGAAAAAATATCTAGCTGGCAGAGCTAAAGGATAGAATTAACTGATTATTTTATTTATTTTATTCGACCATAGTTAAGTAAGTGATTTGTACAATTGGAAAGAAGATAACTATGAGATAAATCAAGAGTTAAAGCCATAAATCAATTTGGCTGGATTGTTTTTCATGCCAAGAATCAAGAACCTAGAATTAAGGAAAATCATGTCTATTTAAGAGAAAAGCGTAATTCATTCTAAGTGTGATCGATAAGCAATCAGATACACAGGGGAGTGAACTGAAAGAAGATGCTAAAGAGAAACTGATGAAGGATTAACTTCATGCAGTCCTGATCAATCAAGCTGAGGAAGAGCTAAAGAATTCTGTAGACACCGATGAGCAAAGAAGCACAACATCACAGAGTAGAAAGAGTTAAGTACAAAGGAATTGTAGTGTTACATTGATCAGAGAGATATTGTAAGTAAATAGACCTGAAAATCTACAATTCAGTTGCATTAGGAATAGTTCATTTTGTTTCAGTTTAACCATTAAAGCAATAAGTCTCTTAACATAGCAGGTCTTAACAGTCTTTTGTAATTGAGGTATATCCTAACAGATTACCAAAAGGTTGACTCATGATAGTAGCACCGGTCTTACCTAAAGCCTATTGACAGTCTAAGAAGGAGGCTAATTCAAGGATGGTAGTAAGATTTTCATAAAGCCTATTGACAGTCATGAGACTGACTCAAGGATGGTAGCGTAGATGCCAGATACTTAGTAACAACCTATGTATTGAAAATCCTCTAACAAGGTCGCACTTAACAGTGTGTTTGTAACCTTTAACAAGGTTGGCTCCTAACAGGGATCACTTTAGAAGAGTGAAATTTGGGGTACCGGTCCCAGTGGTTTTTTCCCTTAACAGGGTTTCCACATTAAAATCCTTGTGTTATGTGTATGGTTTATTACTTTAATATTTTACATTTTGCATATGCATTTATGGATTGACTGGTATACTATGCACATTTACTAAGTATCGGTAAATACAATTTATTTCTTATCAATTATCAAGGAGAATAAGGACAGACAAGGTAAACCGACAGACAGTTATTTGTTTCAAGTATTTCAATGACATGCATCTTGTTGGGACTTAATAATTAGAGAAGTATTGATTAGTGGATTAAAGTTTAAATTGGATAAATTTTTGAGGCCACTGATTCACCCCCCCTCTTAGTTATTAATAACAATTGGTATCAAAGCTTGTGTGCTTAGAAGGAAGGTTTCAAGACCTAAGTTAAAGATCAAAAGATGAACAGACAAGATGTGCCCAAGTTGAACAAGGACAACTTTGCTTCATGGCAAGCAGGATAAAGCTTCACTTATCAGGTATTGGCAATGATATTGCTCAATACTTAGAAACTGAATATGTGTTTCCTACAAGACCATTGATAGTGGATCAATTGAGAGTAAAGCATGAACATAACTGCATGGTTATAGAGCTTTCAGCTTCACTCTTTGATGCTGAATTTGAGGATGTCAAAGATTGCAAGAATGCAAAGACAATGTGGGACAAGTTGAAACTTGTACATAGAGGTGATGCAAATGTTCTAAGAGCCAAGGTAGAAAGCCTTAGAGGAAAGTTTGATGCTCTCAGAATGAAAGAAGGTGAAAATATCACACAGTACAACACAAGAATAAAAGTAGTCAATGCTATACGAGGTGTTGGAGGTACACTTGAAGAGGAGACAGTGGTAAGTAAAATCTTAAGAACCTTATTGCATGTATATGCTATTAGAGTCTCTGCTATTCAAGAAATGAGAGTAGTAGCAAATAATATAGTCACTTTTGATAGCCTGATTGGTAGACTGATTTCATTTGAGATAAACAATTTTGATAATAGTGTCTTACCAAGCTTAGAGTCTGCATTCAAGTCTTCTGTGAGAATAAGCAAATCTAGTCAGAGACATTCATCTAGAAGAGACAGTGAAAGAGAAAGTGAAGAAGAAGATCTAGATGAAATTGAAGCACTCATGGAAAGAAGAATGCTAAGAGGTAAAGGTAAATACAAAGGTAAGTTACCACTTGTATGTTTTAATTTTAAAGAGATTGTACACTTTGCTGCTAGATGTCCCAAAAGAAAGGATGACAGAAGTGATAAAAAATATTTTGAGAAGAAATCTGACAGAGGTGATAACAAAGATTACAGAGGTTACTGATGATCAGAAAGAAGTGATAGCCGAGATTACAAGGACAAAGGAAAGAAGGCTAGCTATCTAGCTGCTTGCAAAGATGAAGATACTGACACTGAATTGGATGATGATGTTGAGATAGTGTTTGTAGCTGTGAAGGATGATTCAGATGAAGATGAAAGGTATGAAGAAA
>MU226413.1:2752789-2767680 GCA_018584345.1 Thuja plicata
GAGAACAAGAAGGCAAAGATCTTCAATGAATCAGGAACACTGATTGGTACTGGTGAACAAACCAAAGGTAACTTATTCTATCTGAATGATACTAACCCCACTTGCTTGATGACTAGAAATGAAGACACATGGCTGTGGCACAAAAGGTTGTGTCATGTGAACTTTGACAACATGATGAAGATAAGCAGGAAAAGAAGTGTAAGAGGCTTACCGATGACAACAAAGCCATACAACATCATGTGCAAGAATTGTCAAAAAGGTAAAATGACAAAGTCTAGTTTCAAAAGAAAAACCCATACATCTAATGATATTCTAGAATTAGTCCATATTGATTTATGTGGACCTATGAGGACAAAGAGCTATTATGGAGATAGATATTTTATTCTCTTTGTTGATGATTACTCTATAATGATGACAGTCATGTGTCTAAAAGAAAAATCTGAAGCATTTAAAATGTTTAAATGGTATAAGGCTATGGTTGAGAAACAAAGTGGCAAGGATCTAAAATGTTTGAGATCAGATAGAGGAGGAGAATTTATATTAGATGAGTTCGCTAATTTATGTAATGAGCATGGTATAAAAAGATAGGTATTTGCACCAAGAACACCACAATAAAATGGGATTGCTGAGAGAAGGAATAGATCAATAGTTGATTGTGCAAGAACACTGATGATAGAAAAGGACATCACTCAGATCTTCTGGAGGGAAGCTATTAGCACTAATATTTACACACTTAACAAAGTAAAATTAAGAAAGGACTTAAAGAAGACTCCTTATGAGCTATGGTATGGTAAAACACCCAATGCAAGTTACTTCAAAATTTTTGGCAGTCAATGTTATGTCTTAAAAGATCAAAGAAATGGAAAGCTTGATGCCAAAAGTGATGAAGGTATTTTTCTAGGGTATTCTACCAAAAGAAAATCTTTTAAATGTCTAATCAAGGCTTCTAACAAAATAGTTGAGAGTGAAAATGTAAAGATCGATGAGTTTGCAGAGAAGAATGAGCTGGAAAGCACAAAAGAACCAGAAGACTACAACAAATTTGTATACTGTGAAGAACCCACAACTCTACCCGAGAAAAAGTGCATAAATCTAGAACAATAAAATGTTGTAATCGACGGTCAGAATGCTATTACCGACGGTCAGGATAATGATCAAGATAATGTGCAAGGTAATGAAGATCAAGCTGATATGCAAAGAGCTGTACCTATACTTGCAAGATATGTAAGAAGGAACCATCTAGAGGACCAGATCATAGTAGATAAGAAAGATGGTACAAGAACAAGAAGTAAGTCTTTAAACTCAAATTGTTTATTTTGTGAGTTTGAGCCAAAGTCTGTCAATGCTGCACTAGATAATGAAGAATGGATAAGTGCTATGAATGATGAGATTGAACAGATTGAAAAGAATAAGACATGGTCACTTGTTCCAAGACTGGATGACAAGAATGTCATCAGTACAAAATGGATATTTAGGAACAAACTAAACAAGAATGGAGAAGTCATAAGGAACAAAGAAAGATTAGTATGCAAGGGGTATGCACAAGAAGAAGGCATAAACTATGGAGAAACCTTTGCACCCGTTGCTAGGCTAGAAGGAGTAAGAATTCTACTTGCCTATGCTTCATGCAAAGGATTCAAAGTATATCAAATGGATGTGAAGTTAGCATTCCTAAATGGAATACTTGAAGAAGAGGTATACATTGAACAACCAGAAGGGTTTGTGGATCCATACAAGAGGAACATGGTATGTAGACTTCACAAAGACTTGTATGGATTAAAAAAAGATCCTAGAGCCTGGTATGAATGACTTTATTCCTATCTAATAAGTATTGGATTCATAAGGACTAGTGAAAATAGTAATCTTTACTTGAAAGAAGATACAAATGCTAACACTTTGATTGCTGAAATATTTGTTGATGACATCATATTTAGAGGCAATGATATGCTATGCAAATCATTTACTAATGAAATGAGAAAATAATTTGAGATGTCTATATTTGGAGAGATCAAGTTCTTTCTTGGCCTACAGATCATTCAACAAAGTGAAGGTATTTTCGTTACTCAGTCCAAATACATCAAAGAAGTTATGAAAATATTCAAGATGGAAGATTCCAAACCTGTTGGAACACCAATGGCTACTAGATGCAAATTAACAAAGGAAGACAAAACAACAAAGCTAAATCAGACTCTATACAGATCTATGATAGGAAAACTCATGTATGTTGTACACACTAGACCAGATATTGCACATGCAGTAGGAATTATTGCTAGATTTTCTGCTAATCCCAGGGAATCACATATAACTGCTGTGAAAAGAATTCTAAGATATCTGAAGAATAATGAGGAATTTGGCTTATGGTATAGAAGAGAAGGCAAATTTGAACTAAAAGTGTTTACCGACGTTGATTGGGTTGGAAATCTTGATGACCGGAAGAGCACAACTGGAGGAGCTTTCTTTATGGGTGATAGACTTGTCACATGGATTATCAAGAAGCAAGGATGCATCTCTTAGTCCATTGCAGAAGCAAAATATGTTGTTGCTGCTGCAAACTGCTCAAATATTGCATGGATCAAACAATTGCTGGAAGGGATGCATATAAAGATCAAAGAACCAGTGATTATTTATTGTGATAAAACCAGTGCAATAAATATTTCCAAGAATCCAGTCATGCATGCGAAGACTAAACACATTGCCATCAAGTATCATTATTTGAGAGAACAAGTTCAAGAAAAAGAGGCGACACTTGAATATGTGCAATCAAAAGAACAATTGGCTAATATCTTCACCAAGCCACTGCCCAAAGATACATTTGAATATCTGAGAAAGAGACCAGGGGTCAAACCGATGTCTAACAGTCAGTAAAAGGACTGAAGACTGCATCAACCATATATTATCAGAATATCAATCATGATTGATGCAAACAGAAGTTGAACTTCAAAGCTACATCTATATACAAAAAGGTATATATCAGAACCAAGCATTAGAGCATATTGTTATATTGATAATGGATAAGGGAAATTCAAGGAATATATTATGGAAAGAAGAAATTGGTTGACTAAATGTCATATATTTGGAAAATATTTTTTTGGCATTGTTGTCAAAGGGAGAGAATGTTTCCATATTATCATCAGAAACTATTCATTATCAGATTAATCCAAATAGGGAGAGATCACATCCAAAATAGGGAGAGATCACATCCAAAGGGAGAGTATTTGTATAAAAGTTACAAATACAAGACAGTGACATCAAAGATGCAGAACAGTCAAAGAGAAAATTGACACCAACAGAGGTCACAACACATCAGAAGAAGAAATGGAAAAGATGCAAGAATAAAATCTAAGCTTACACAGAGCTTACCGGTGGTCAGACATTTTATCGGTTATCAAAGAAAACTGTTTGGTAATTTGATGAATCCCAACAATTGTATTTCATATTGTAATAGCAATAATACAGTATGATAATATAGCATGTTGCCATCAATGCCAAAGGGAGAGATTTATGACATGTAACTGATTAAATGATTGACTATATTAAGTTGAAGATGATGCAAGACATTAAATTAGTTAATGGTTTCTATTGTCATTGATGTCAACTTGATATCATATGTATGGTCATGCCAAAGACTTCAGAGAACCAATGGAATAAAGGTTATGATTTCAGCAATGCACAAAATTCTAGTATTCACTAAGTGACAGACTACACCGACGGAGTGCACATCATCGGTAAAGACAGAGATAAAAGTCACAGTGATGCCCGACGAGCAGAAGATAGTGTTGCCCGATGAAGCAAAATCACATGATGCCCAACGAGCTAAAAATAGTGTTTCCCAATGAGAAAGATCCAATGATGCCCGACGGACGGAGATCCTGAAGCTAACTGAAGTGACACCGACAAAACTGGCAGTTGTCACCAGTGACAAACTGAAGAATTGACCGACGGAATAGAGAGATCAGAAAATGACAAAATATCTAGCTGGCAGAGCTAAAGGATAGAATTAACTAATTTTTTTATTTTTTTTATTCGACCACAGTTAAGTAAGTGATTTGTATAGTTGGCAAGAATATAACTACGAGATAAATCAGGAGTTAAAGCCATAAATCAATTTGGCTGGATTGTTTTTCATGCCAAGAATCAAGAGCCTATAATTAAGGAAAATCATGTCTATTTAAGAGACAAGCATAATTCATTCTAAGTGTGGTCGCTAAGCAATCAGATACACGGGGGAGTGAATTGAAAGAAGATGCTAAAGAGAAATTGATGAAGGATTAACTTCATACAGTCCTGATCAATCAAGCTGAGGAAGAGCTAAAGAATTCTGTAGACACCGACGAGCAGAGAAGTACAACATCATAGAGCAGAGAGTTAAGTACCAAGGAATTGTAGTGTTACATTAATCAGAGAGATATTGTAAGTAAATAGACCTAAAAATCTACAATTTAGTTGCATTAGGAACAGGTCATTTTGTTTCAATTTAACCATTGAAGCAATAAATCTCTTAATAGAGAAGGACTTAACAGTCTTTTGTAATTGAGGTATATCCTAAAAAATTACCAAAAGGTTGACTCATGATAGTAGCACCGGTCTTATCTAAAGCCTATTGACAGTCTAAGAAGGAGGTTGATTCAAGGATGGTAGTAAGATTTGCATAAATCCTATTGACAGTCATGAGACTGATTCAAGGATGGTAGTGTAGATGCCAGATACTTAGTGACAACCTATGTATTGAAAATCCTCTAACAAGGTCACACTTAACAGTGTGTTTGTAACCTTTAACAGGGTTGGATCCTAACAGGGCTCACTTCAGAAGAGTGAAAATTTGGGGTACCGGTCCCAGTGGTTTTTTCCCTTAACAGGGTTTCCACGTTAAAATCCTTGTGTTATGTGTATGGTTTATTACTTTAGTGTTTTACATTCTGCAAATGCATTTATGGATTGACTGGTATACTCTGCACATTTACTGAGTATCGGTAAATACAATTTACTACTTATCGGTTATCAAGGAGAATAAGGATAGACAAGGTAAACCGACAGACAGTTATTTGTTTCAAGTATTTCAATGGCGTACATCTTGCTGGGACTTAATAATTAGAGAAGTATTGATTAGTGGATTAAAGTTTAAATTGGATATTTTTAGAACATCTTCTTCATTGTTTCAGTTTGAATCCCCCAACTGGATCTTGAGCAAGTTACCCTTGTGCTAATATAGGAAAGTCCTAAATTCAAGATGATTAATGAGGTCTTCATCATAAATAAATTGACCGTGCTCCATCTTTCTAATGTCTCCAGCTTCATTTGTATACAAAGGATCAACATAAATAATAATCTCCTCCTATAGCTACAATCATGGCCCATGTTTAATAGGTATATCTTCTGGTAGAAGTATATCCTCAAAGTCACCCTTTGGATTTGAAGAAACATTTTCAATGGTTGTCATTGTTTGAATAGGCTGGGGTAATTCTCTGAGCACATACAAGGGAACATTATCTAGAATCTCTTCTTCATGCTCTAATAACCTTTTATCTTTGGCCAATGGATTGATAATATTCCTCACCACTTGTAGATTAATTTTACCCTTTCTCAACTTCCATTCATAAGCCTTTTCTACTTTAAGATATGTGTTCATTTTCTTCACAACCTCTTCCACTTCTAAGTTTCAAACCAAATCACCAATCAATAAAGGAATGTGTTCATAAGAACATAATTTATGGGACACTTTGGCCTTTTGCATATATCATTCAGGGTTGAATTTCTTGTAGGTTCACCAATTTACAAATTGTAGTAACTCAATTTAGAGTTAATCATATTGTAACTCTCCCTACTCTTCAACACAAAATATCCAAAAGACAAGCACCTAGACATGATTGATTATTTTTCATAAGGGATTAAATGCAATGCATTAGATGGAGCCAATTATCTGATTATTCAAGGTATGTAGTCCTATTTGGAATAGTACTTGGAAGATCATAAGGACACTCCTCATCCATATACCCTTATCCTTGTGTAATCACTGAAACCATACTGATCACCTTATTTATGGTCCATTGTGCTTTTTCCATCAAAATCCCTCGGCCTAAGAAATTTTTTAATCTCCATAGACTATAATCATAGGGTTGTCTCAGTAGTTTTCATTAATAATTTAACAAAATATTCTTTGAATCATATATAATGTGAGTCTGTTTATCTCTGATTCCAAATATTTAACTACATCTGCACTGGTTAGCGTACACCATGTATGTTGTGATCTCTAATTGGAAAATCATCCATATAGAAACTATTCTCCTTACCAACATATAAGAACATGTGCATGAGAAGGGAATAATATTTGAAATAATGACTAGTATAATCACTCTTCATCCTTTCTAAGTCATGATTAATTTTTTGTGCAAGAAAGGAAGCATAAATAAAGAATCATGCATCTTCAAACTGAAAATCTATCATGACAACCATAGGTGCTAATTCAATCAAAGGAGGAGCGTCAATTCCAAACATCTGTCCAACTAAGATATAAATGTATGTAATATATGAATGAAATAACTCTACATCAAAAGGATTCTTATGACTATCCTCGAATATCCTATAGTTTCTTCCATCCCCGGGTCTGTGTAAAGGTAGTACCCATCTTTTGTAAGTATTCTCTACGGAAGAATATTCAATCCTCAACTTGGTCACACTAATATCATTTTTTGATCTCAATTCAATCCTAAAACCCCTCTCAATTGTTTCCTTGTTGATAGGTACCATAGGGTGTCCATCAACATCATAAATAATTTTGGTTTTTGGATCACATATGTTTATAATTTCCTGCATTTACTCTATGTAAACAAATACATTGGGTACTACCAACCTCCCAAGTGATGAACTATAACTGATTGAATGTTTGAAGATGATAAGTTGATGATCACCAAGCTGAAAAAGTGAATGCAAGACATTAAATCAGTTAATGTATTGTATTGTATTGTCATTAATGTCAACTTGATATGGTTTGATTGTTCATTCACAAATTTTCATAACCTTGAACATCTAAAGAGACAAATTTTATGTGGTCATGTGGTCGGTAAAACATAAAAGGTATGTATACACCGAGTGATAGTGAACACCGAGCATTTCATAGTGTATATCGAGCACAATAGTAACCAAGAAAGTGTTACCAAGCATAACTAGAGTTAATGACCGAGGATAACTGGAGTTGATGACCGAGCATAACTGGAGTTAAAGAATGAAAAAAATTGCTTAGTTGGCAGAGCTACAATTTAGGGATTGACTGATTGATTGTTTTATTATCAACGATTAGTTAAGATAAAGCAAGGAAAGAGATTAAAAGTGCATTTTATTCATAGTTATCAAGGAGAGATTTACGGAATAAAACTAAAGAAGAGCTTTACAAGATAAAGAAAATCATGGCGAGTTTTATGAATCAAGGAGAGATCTATGAAAAAAACAAGGAGATCGAGTGGCTAATCATGTCTATATAAAGAGACAAGGAATTAATTATCATAGAGGAATGCTGAGTAATATTTTGTGTGAAGATAAAACTCTTCATGCAGATATGATCATACAGGCTGAAGAACAGAGCCAAGGAGTTCGACAAACACCAAGTAACAAAGGACAAAGCATTCACCAAGCAGAGTAAAGAAAGAAAGCAAAGGAACTGAAGTGTATATTGATCAAAGAGGTATTATAGAGCTAACAATAGATTTGAATATTTGCAAATCAAATTTTTATTTTGAACATATCATTTACTGTATCAATTTAACCATTGATTCAGAGAATCTCTTAACCGAGTGGGATTTAACAGTCCTTGTTGTATTGAGATACTCAAGAGTATCAAAAGGTTTTTCTTGTTGACAGAATAGTGAGTGCTAGATAAAAAGACAAACTGTTGGTTTTAAATCCTCTAACAAGGTCACACTTAACAGTGTGTATTGTAACCTTTAGCAGGGTTGGCTCTTCACCAAGCTCACTTTAGAAGAGTGAAAATATTTTGGGTTACCGGTCCTAGGTGTTTTTTCCCATAATGGGTTTCCATGTTAAAATCTATGTGTCAAATGTGTATATGTTTGATTGCATTGATATTTTGTTTTACACATTATTGAAACTGGATTGGTCGGTTAACACTAAGTTCATTTGCAGCTACTCGGTATAGTCTAGAAAAGATATTTAGTATATCTTACTAAGCAATTTATATTTGTTAAGATTATTTATGGCATACATCTTGATGAAATTGGGACTGTAAGATAATTCAAGGTATTATATTTTAGATATAAGTTTTTTGTTGGATCTTTTGGAATAATTGTTAAGGCCATTGATTCATCCCCCCTCTCAGTTATTCTAACATTGAGTTCTAGTTTCCATGGATGAAAAAATTGTCTCTCTCAAATCTCCTATTGTAATAGAACATGAATAATTCATATCCTCTAGTTTCAGTATAAATATCACCCACTTCCTTGCATTTATCCTCTAATCCTTCCTCCCCAACTTAATTTTCTTTGACCTTTGTGCAGATTGCGGGAATTGGTCCAATAAATCTTGTTTAAGGCACCTACTTTCTACCTTTTCCTTTTGGTCTTAGAATCTTCTTTTGAATTATTTTGTGAAGGCTCTTTCTATTTTTTAACCCTAGGTTTTTGAGAAGACGATAGCTCCATGATTCAAATGATATAGAAATCAAAGCTAATTCATAAACCTTGTTAATCTCTTTGTGATTGTCCTGTGCTTCAACTACTTGTGAATTATGCCTCCTAGCATTAGCATGACCCAAATTTAAACCACCATTATTAGTTATAGAGAAGTTATACTATGATACAACAGACATAAATGCCAAGTTGAAATTTTCTTGTCGATGAGACTTATTTTAATAGTTATGTGTGTTAAGCACAACTTTTTTGACATTGATGGATTTGAGAATAAAATCATCAAAATCAATTTATCGATTAATTAGAAACATCTCCTTTGGTATGTATTTTTGATTAAAATATGCATTCGCCTAACCTATTTTTAGTTTGTCAGAAACTTCATTTTATCCAATGGCTTTATCAATGTAAATCAGACCGTCTTCTTTGAAAAATCCTTTTCAGATAAAAATGACCATCGCCCAACTTGCTTTTATTTTACCCTAAGCTCCCTTTTATCCAATGATCCTATCGAGGGACTTCATAAAAATTCTACCGAAAAACACTTTTCAATTAAAAATTACCTTCACTGGAGCTTTATCTATATTTTTAGGTATGCGTTTGTCGCTAGAACCTTGAGATGACTGATTTGAAAGAAATTTTTGACTATCACTTAACATTACTTTCTCTTATGAGAAATATTAATTTAATCGATAATCCCCCTTTTCGATTAAACCTCCTTTCATTCCATCGATAATTCTTTCAAAGTATCAATAAACACTTCGATAAATCCCATTTTATTTTTTCTGACATACCACTTTTCAGTGTCATGTTAACCTTTTTTGAGACTGTCCGTGTACTTTTGATGAAGGCTACATCTATTTCATCGATAACAATATTTCAACATAAATTAGCTTTATTTTATCGATATATTTGCAATACCTTCTCTGATATGACTTTGATGATTCTTTTCCACTGTGAAATCTCAAACACATCAGTGGATTTTTTAAGGGGTTTGCAAAATCCAAAATGAAAGCAAGTAAGATTTCATATGTCTCTTCAGTCAATTGGAAAATGAAATCCTTAACATCCTTTCCAATCTTGTCTTAGAGGAACTCAAATATTGTCACTACAAAAGAGCATTGATGTAATCATACAAATATGCAAGGCTTTAAAGAATCAGCCAGAGTACCAATCCTTCCCCGCATATCATTTTAACTATATGTCACACCAATTATCAAATAAAATTTTTGATCACTTTTTGGAGTCCCAACACAAATGTCATTGTATCTATTTTTGTATAAGTACTAAGCCTTTTTATATTTAAGGGTAGTTGGCCCAACTGGAAATGAACCTTACCTACAGTGAGCACAACTGGCAGTGAGCCTTTGTACAAATCACCTTAATTGGTGTCACCTTAACTGATGTTTGCATTTAATGAGAATTAGATTCTCTATGGTTTTTTCCAGTTTGGGTTTTCTATGTAAATATTGGTGTTCTCTATGTCGGCATTCCTATGTTTATATGTTTACATTTTCCATGGATAATTTATGTGCTTAACCGATAACTCAAGAGTTGTTATTGTTGATGTTTAATAGTTTACTGACAAAGAAAAATTTATATAAGTTATGTGGGAATAACTGATTCACCTCCCCCTCTCAGTTATTCGACATCTTAAACAATTGGTATCAAAGCTTGGTCTCTTTTAGATAGAGCTTAACCACTTGAGGGAGATCTTGGTTGCTTGAACACATGGAAGGAGGATTATACACTAAAGAAGATAATTCATAAGTTTTTATTATTGATGTTTAATAGTTTATCGATAAAGAAAAAGTTTTATAAGTTGTGTGGGAATAACTGATTCACCTCCCCCTCTCATTTATTCGACCTATTCAACAATTGGTATTAGAGATTGGTTCCTTGTAGATAGAGATTAACCACTTGAGGGAGATCTTGGTTTCTTGAACATATGGAAGGAGGATTCTACACTGAAGAAGATTGGAAAATAATGATGAGTGATATTAAAGGTACTGAATCAAAAAATGAGGAGTTGAAAGAAAACCTATAGAGAGAAAATGCATGCATTAAAAAATTATGAGATTAGATTAAGAGATTTAAAGAAAGGCACAAGGAGGTCACTCAAGAGTTGAAGGAATCTAAAGATAGAGTTGTTTCTCTATAAAAAGAACTAAAGTAATTGAAAGAATCACATATGACTATTGTTAAGAGAATTCTGAGATATATGAAGAACACCGAGGACTATGGCTTATGGTATAAAAGAGAAGGAAAATTTGAGCTACAATTCATACAAATGTTGATTGGGCTAGAAACATTGATGACTGAAAGGGCACAACTAGAGGAGCATTCTTCATGGGTGATAGAATTGTCACATGGATCAAAAAGAAGCAAGGATGCATCTCTCAGTATATTGCAGAACCAAAATATGTGGCTGCTACTGCAAATTGCTCCAACATTTCTTGGATCAAACAGTTACTGGAAGGTGTGAATATGAAGATTCTTGAACCAGTGATTATCTATTATTATAATGCCAGTGAAATAAACATATCAAAGAATCCAGTCATGCATGCTAAGACTAAGCATATAACAATCAAGTATCACTATTTAAGAGAACAAGTGCAAGAAAAAGAAGTGATACTAGAATATGTTCAATCAAAGGAACAATTAGCTGATAAATTCATCAAGTCATTATCGAAAGATACATTTGAGTACCTGAGAAAGAGACTAGGGGTACAACCCTTGTCTATCGGTCAGTAAGCTGACTAGAAGGTTGCATGAGCCTGTACCAAACCAGAAGATTATTCATGTTAATGCAAGCACCAAGATGGACAACAACAGATATATTTGTACACTAAAAAGGTACAAATCTGCACCGAACACCAGAGTCAATGTATTGCTGATGGATAGGGAAATTTAAGTAATATATTATATAAAAAAGGATGGAAGATGATATGAAGAAAAATGGTTTGGCATTATTGTCAAAGAGAGAGATTATCTCATTATTAGGATGAGATTATATCATTATCCAAAGGGAGAGATTGATTACATATGAAATATCCATCAAAGGGAGAGCAGTAACAAAAGGAAGAGAATACACACAAAGGGAGAGATGGCTCATTATTGTCAAAGGAAAAAGAGATTATCAAGAAGAGGAATAGTCAAGGCAGAGCACATATCAGAACCCAGATAGTAGATGTTACATCTATCCAGTGAAGAGATTGAAGATTGAAGAAATCACTCTACAAGAAACAAATCTAAGCTATATGAGCTTACTGAGAGTCAGACATTTGTAATAGTTACATTAGGAAAAACTAATGAAATTGTTATATTTCATATTGTATTAGTAATAATATAGGGTGATAATGTAGTGTGTTTCCATCAATGCCAAAGGGAGAGATTGATGACATGTAACTGGTTGAATGTTTGAAGATGTTAATTTGATCACCGAAATACAGAAAGATAATGAAAGATATTAAATCAATTAATGGATTGTATTATCATTGATTTCAACTTGATATAATCTAATTGGTTATAATCAAAGTGTCAAAGACTTTAGAGAATCAGATAGAGAAAGATTATGCTTTCAATAATGCATAAAAGACAAGCATTCACTAATGACTTCAAACACCGATGACTAGTGGAACCCGATGGACAGAGATAGCCGAAAGTTAAGTCACAGTGATTCCCAAGAAAAGAAACTGACGAGCATTACTGAAGAGAAGAATCACAAGCATTACCAATGACAAGAATTATAGTGTTAACCGACGAGCAGAACATTGCAGTGAAGCTCGAAGGACAGACAACCCTGATGGAAAAATAACCCCGATGGAGAAGCCCGAGGAGAACTAAAGTATTGACCAAAGCTATTAAAGAGTTAAAACACCAAAGTTAACTGGAGTTCATAAACAAAAAAATATCTAGCTGGAAAAGCTAAATATAGACTTAACTAGTAGTTATCATTATTTTCATTGACAAGATAAAGCCAGAGATAAGTAAAGGATTTAAAGTTGTTTTGTCTAGTTGGAAAGAAGATTTATATGAGATAAAACAAGCATTATGCTTTAAATCAGATTGGCTAAGATTGTGGATCATGCCAAGATCAAGAAAATCAAGAACCTAGAAATAGTGATATCATGTCTATAAAGAGACAACTTAATTCATTACTGATTAAGGGGAGTGAATGAAAAAGAGGATGCTGGAGAGAAAATGATGAAGAACAACTTCATATAGTCTTGATCAATCAAGCTGAGGAGAGAGCTAAAGATTTCTATGGATACCAAGAAACAGAGCATAGCATCACTGAGCAGAAACAAAAGTGGAGCAAAGGTATTGAAAATATATATTGATCAGAATGGTTTAATGATCCACTAGTACATTTGAGACCTCTTTCCAATGGCTATGCATCACAATTACAATACTACTCTATCGAGAAAGTGACACAGACTGGTGTTGCAGTTTTGGTGTCAGAATCACTGACGGTAGCTATGTTTGTTGTTATTGCAACGGTCATGACCATCGAAATATACACCGGCTATGAGGGTTAGTATGCCTTTGTTACACATTATGAGTATTGCCATTATGATGGGTATGTGAAAAACATGTTGTACATGAGACATCCAGCTGTCAGATTATTCTGACATTTGGACGTTGCATGTAGTGTTTTGGCATCGATCTTCCTCTGAATACCGATGGTATGCTATGTTTAAAAAATAAATTGTCATGTGAATGGAGTGAGAACTTAAAATATTGACCTTCTCTTTGTTTTGAGAATAGTTTAACATTCTCTACTTAACAAGGCCAACCACGTGAAGGTGGAAGCTCATGTGGACCCTCCTAGGAGCCTCATATGACCCTTTACAACACTTTAAGATCTCTAAGATATAATCTTAGGGATTGTAAAGGGTCATAAAGAGTCATAAGGGATCCTGGGACACAACAACTAAGAAACATAAATGTAGGCATCATGGTCACAATTGTTTGGAGACACAACATAATTGAGTGGTATATCCAGATGATGCAATGCAACCACTACTCCTCCAGTTCTAAGTTGGCATTGCAGGATCCAAAAACCATAGATAAAGAATAATTTATTCCTTATCTATGGTTTTTGGATACTGTAGTGCCAACTTAGAACTGGAGGAGTAGTGGTTGCGTTGCATGTCTAGGTATACCACTCAATTATGTTGTGTCTCCAAAAAATTGTGACCATGATATCTACATTTATGTTTCTCAGCTGTTGTGAGATTAAAATTTTTCTAAGGAACGTGTCATTTCTATGTGGAACTACGTAGGATCGTCACTAGAGGGGGTTCTGGATCAGAGAACTCCCTTTCACTTAATAATTATGAAGCCATCAATGGTATACTAATTATTTAGGATTGTAAGTTTCCATTGATGGCTTCAAATTACCAAGAAAAAGGTGTCCAAAAGACTTAGCAGCCTCCAGAGCCTTTTGCTTGAATGCATTATACCCTTAACATACTTCATGGAAAGATTTTGCATCACGATTATAGGGAAATGTAAACCAAGATTCATATAGAGAAAGGTGTTTCTCTTGAAAAATGGTTGATGGTGATTGATGAAGAAGATTTGAAAATGATGATTGATCCAATTCAGATTGGTGCAACATTTCCAAATCTTCTTCGAACTCATTACTGTCAAATAGTCTGTAGATGGTAATAAATAGTACTTAGAATAGATGATATATTTATATATCACATGCTGAAGATCATAACATACGCGAAAAAAAACAAATTTTTTGTACTCATAAGTGTAACAGATTCATCTTCTCGCTGAAGAGTTCAGATGGAATTTTGCCTAAAATTTTGTTTAGGTTGAAGTAAAAAGGGAAAATCTCTTATAAAAGTAATGGTATAATTTGGATAGTAAGGATCATCCAACTTCATAAAATAATAACAGAAACATCATAACTTAAAAGTAAAAGACATACAAACCTGTCTAGTGATCATATTGTGCTGAAGGTGGCACTTGATGCTGTTGCAATGACTACAGATAGGAAATTTTGCATCACTGCCTGATGTCATTGAAGTGTTGACCCGGGGTTAAATCCAGTATGCTCCTGTATGATCCAAAACCTACAAGGAAGGAAAATATGGGGTTAGATCCAAAGGATATAAGCAATGCATGACACCCTATTACTGATCCTCATCTACAATTATGCATGTGCATAGTCAAGCCATACACTTCTAAAAGGAACAAGGATAAAATTTACAAAAACCCATCCAAGAGTTAGACATCATA
>MU226413.1:2768098-2782461 GCA_018584345.1 Thuja plicata
TACATCAGTTCTTCCTAAAATGATTATAACTTGTCACATTACTTTTAAACATAAAATATAATTCCATATCCAGACCTTTTTCCTATTTGGGCAACCCCAAAATTGATGCCCAAGATTACTTGTTGTGCGTGACGTCTTCAACACACAAGGGCCAACACCACATTTCCACATAGGCATATTGATCGAAGCCATCGATGCTATATCGATAAATATTGCAATGTCATTCCAACATATCATTTTGTTTAGTTGATTATTTTGTTCATTCATACTAATTATAATTGTAATAAAAAGCAACATTCTAATCATGTAGACAAAATCTCAAATCAAATTGCAAAATGACTATTGTCAGTCACAGTACAAAATGATAATGCTTTGTATTTGATGATATAATGAATCTGAACAACATGTAAATGCAACGTCCTAACTGCACTTGATGGAAACCATATGCATAATTGTGATTGGGACTTTTAGTCCTTACCACACATTGAAATGCATGTAAAAGAATCTACAGTTGGGGGCATGTCAAATTGTGATATTGCTATCAAGATTCAAGTGTATAGTTTGACATTCAGAAATTGCCTTGCGTTAGTTGCAGTTAACAAACTAATTTCACAAAAAATGTTGATGTTTCAATAACTCCTCTCTTTACTTCTTCTCCACTTGAAACAATTGGGACTACCCGGGAAAGACAAGTAGGCTCTACTATACCCTTTTCCATGTCCACTACCTGCACAACTAATTTCTTCTTTACTATCTCCATTCCTCATCATGCTTCATCCTTGTTATATTCATGGCTGAAATATTGATATTTAGAGTCTACGCACTTTCCTGGGTACTCCCAATTATATGAATTGGAGTTGAACCATGTGTCACCTACACTCTTGCAAGTCATTGTGGACACATCAATGATTTTTATGACATGATAAGAAATCTGTGCATATAAAATTCATGGATGAAACATGGGTCAATGAGTTTGACTCAAAAAACTATACACTTGAATCTAGATAGCTATATCACAAGATAATGAAAAGTTTTGATGAAATTTTAATGGGAGATGTAGTCGGGTATTAAAAAGAATGGTCCATGAAGAACAAAAGAACAAAAGAATGACATCAAGCATTCCAAATGCAAAGATTTAAACAATGCCAGTATTAAACAGTGAGCTCATAAACAATGCATGATGCCCTAGCTTGCAGCCTATGAGCCATCAAGACATTTCCTCATGAAATGATCATCAACGGGGAGTGCCACATAGTGAATATCAATAGAAAAACAAATATACTTATATATATACATAAAAATATACATATATACATATACATATACATATATACATACATATACATATATACATATACATACACACACACACATGCGCGCGCGCGCACACACACACACACACACACATGATGTTATTGCTATCATTGCATGCTTGCTCCTGTTGTGCACCATATATTGTTTTATACACTTTTTATTTTATTGAGACCGTGAGCTTGGCATTTGTAATGTATTTTCTGTTATTGGATCAATGTTTCCATTTTGTTGAGGCTATAGATGCATTGAATCACCACTGTCATTCTATTTTGATAGCATGCTAGCTTGAAGATGAGTGACTACAGTACCCTAGTTTGCATTATTTGATGATTTTTGTGACATTAGTTTGTTAAATGCAACTGACATGATAAGAAATTTTTGCATGTCAAATTCATGGATGAAACATGAGTCAATGAGATTGACTCAAAAAACTATACACTTGAATCCATATAGCAATATCACAAGATAATGAAAATTTTTCATAATTAGATTTACATAAGTACTCACATGATACATATGCTAAATATTTCATAGTAGACAATAAACAATTAGAGCTACATACAACCATTCATTGTGTCAAAAAAAAGAGGCAAAATCACAACAACATAATGCATAAGGATATAAAGTTCATTAGCTAGATAAGTTTTTGTAATGATGATGAACATATGGATATCTAGACCCTGATTATTTATCAACAAAAAAAATTTACAAAGAAGAGTATTCCAAACATTATGTTAAACAATTAAGTTTCATGTCTACCTTTGATCTAAAGATGACCTAGTTTGTTGACAAAAATGCCAACTCCAAAGAAGTAGTCCATCATAACATTCCTATCGTCACAAGTGAAAAAAATCTTCATTGTGACCATGGAAGACACTCATAGCAGTGTAGTCATCATTAGCACAAGATAGCTTGAACACCTCCCATGCCTCCACCATTTTATTTTCAAAGCTAGCTCTATTATAAAAAAATGAGCCACGCCTGCCAAAGATAATGTTTGGATTGATGGTCTGAATCCCCTGCACAACTTTTTCCAAATTGTCGGAAACAACCACATGCTTAACCACCTTCAAGACCCATTCTAACCTACCAGTAACTTCAAAGAGAGTAGAAAATACTAGTTTATAGATCACCCCATCGTGTACATGTGAGCCAACAATATTATGTTTCAGGAGGTAGAGAATAGCATGTTTGATGTCATCATCACACACATTAAATAATCTGGAGCACTGTTCTTCCAAGGACTCCAAATGAAAATATTCAATACCAAATGTTCTATCCATTGAGAAGACCTAAAACAAAGTAAAAATAATGAAAATAGTGAATAAGTATGCCAACATAATGAATAAGTGGGCAAACTACATTGATCCAATAACAACAAATACATTACAAATGCCAAGCTCACGGTCTCAATGAAATAAACCGTGCATAAAAAAATATATGGTGCACAATAGAAGCAAGCATACAATGACAGAAATAACATTGCATGATGCCCAAGATCAAGGGAAAAATACAATGATACAATAAAAAAAAATACATTACAAATTCCAAGCTCGTGGTCTCAATGAAATAAACAGTGTATAAAACACTATATGGTGCACAACAACTACAAGTATAGCACTGAAATTGTTTAAGAAACTGACTGTAATATTTCCAGAATTTATGGAGGAAAGAGTACCAAACACTAGAAAGCGAGACTAGAGGATTGACAAGGTTGTTTTGGAAAGAAAAAGAGAGGATTGGCTATTGGAGAAAAATAGCAATTTGGAGAAAACAATTGTTGGTTTTCTTGTCTATTATAGAAAATTCAAGTAGTACAAGCATACATAAGAGGATGAAAATAAATAATAAGGGTACCAGATGTAATCACCCAAAAATGGTCTAGCAAACCCATAGCCCCCTTTTCTCAAATATTTGGTCTCAATAAATCCTAAATCTAAGACATTACTGCTAGAATCTAAATTATTGAGCATTTAATCAAACTTGCTTACATAATTTTAATCTTACCTTGTTGAATGAAATCATCAATCATCAAAGCCTAAACCCAAAAAGCATAAACATTGGGATAAATAAAAAAGTCCTAAGTCTCAAAAAGTGAACCCATTCACACATGGGTGTGCACTCAAAAATCAAATAAAACAAATAAAGAGAGGAAAATACCAATTTTTTCTTATTCTCCTCATAAATTGGCCAATCAAAATCACTTTATCATCTCACATGGATTGAGAGGAATTGCATCTCCACCATTGATTAAATTCTTTTGCCTCTTAATCTCAACCACCCATTCCTTGGAATCTCTTATAAAAGGGATAGCTCCCTTTTCTCAATCTGGTAGATAACAAGAAGATTTGGAGTAGATTTATAATGCTATTTTCATCTTAGAATTGATAGAGCATTCATAGTCTATCTACTCTCATGCTAGTTCCTTGCATTGTTTTAACTTCATTTCTTAGATTAATGGCATTCTAGTTCTCATCTCATAACTTAAATCTAGATGCATTGTTCTTTCCATTTCTATCTCAAATCTTGCATTCTAGTTTCATTTATCATAGTTTCCATGCATCTCATTTGATAGTCTATGCATTCTCATTCTCAAGCTTTCAAGAGCAAAGCATGCAAGTCTATGCATCTTGCTCCATATTACATTGAATCTTTCATTTTGGAGTAGTCAAGTCATTGATTTCTCTATGTTTAATCTGATGGACAAACATGAGAATCACACTCGCTTCAACTAGGAAGCAATAAGCTGATTTCTAAAGGGTTCTTACTATGCTTTAGATCTTATGTTTTGCTAACCCCATTTGATGCAATGGTTTATTGAAGTGTTTGGTTGGAGATTCTAGTTGCACATTTTACCACACACATTTTTGGCGCCCACCGTGGGTAGAAAGTTGCGTTTTGCTCCATTTTTATGATTTCTTACATATTTTTGATGAAACTGCGCTTTCTATCATACTATTCTCTGTTCTCTATTGTATGGAAAATTGCAAATTGGTACTTTGTCGTATGAGAATAGGTTTATTGTTGTATGATGTTTTATTTATGGCTTTTTGTCGTATTAGAGCATTAAATTTGTCATATGAGCTTTGGTGAGAGTCTGTTTTGTCATATGACAAGCCCTGTTTTGTCGTATGGGATTTAACACCAGTCTGTATTTTGCACTTTGTCATTTAAAAAAAAACAAGCATTTTTAGGGTTTCTCTTGAAATAATTTCTGCTTTCTAATCCTTGGCATGTCTTCTTTGGCCTTTTTATTATCTATTTTTGCAGCTTAACTGGTTTTTGCAAAATGTTTTGAGGAAGATTCGCTTGCAAAAGCTATATTTGCACATTATTTTTATATGACTACTAACGATTTGTGCTTGTAGGACACTTGTCAAAGAAAAGTTTGAAATTACTAATGGTTGTGTTTGCAGGTTGCCTTAAGATCACATCAACCAAACAATTGTGCTTGTTAGCATTTTCTTTTGATTCATAGGCACATAGATTAATTAGAAGGATATTTTTGTTTGGTTTGAAGCATGTGTTAGGGGAGTATGCTCTCTTTCCTTTGGGAAGATCAAAAACCTAGACTCACTTACTTTTTACTAAGCAATTAAATCTTTGGGAAAGAACCTAAAGCATGTTTTGTGTGTGTGTGGAGAAAATGATACTGGATAGGAGAGTATGCTCTTTTCCCCTTTAAGGGAAAATCAGAAATCTAGACTCCTTTTTGTCGCCAATCCATTTAATTTTCAAGCTAAACCTTTAGAGGGCCTGTCAAGGGAGTAATCTCCTGGGAACAACCTAAGTGGGGAACAAGCAGACCTGGCTACTTCCACCCCACTATAATCAAATGCTTCCTTCAATCCAAAGAGAGGGAAGACATGGCTAGTTTTATCTTCAATGCTTTCTCATTTGTAGGGCCTCGTTGCCCTAGTCTTCCTAAGCAAGAGCTACATTTGATTGGGCGCTTGTAGGGTCCTCTTTGGTCTCAATCTTGTTTACAAGACTACAAGGGAGATACATCCAACTTGTGTAGGGCCGAGAGGTCTCAATCTTGCATGTAAGACTATACATTTTGGGTGCTTGTAGGGCTATATGGCTTAATTTCTCTTGCAAAAATACAAGGGATAGTCATGAACAAATGAACTTACTAACACACCTTTAGATAGAGGCTACCCGATCTACCTCCGAAAGTATCATAATCTTTGTGCAAGAATTGATCCAAGTGGACTTTACTCGGATCACCCCAAGATTTTTTACACCCAACATATGTATTCCCCAGGACATTTGAAAGCATGAATGTGGCATGGGGGAGCTTATGCGATTCGAGCATTGAGTCTCTTTCCAAAAACCACAATTTGCCTAGTCTCGACAAAAGCCAATATCACTTTGTGTGAGGCGAAGGAATATCAAGCGCGGGCAAAGATTGTGATACTAAGCCAAATTGACCATAGGGTAGAAAGTGTTTGGTTCTTCACATTTTGTGTTTGATGTGCATGTGCACCTTGCGACTTGAAAATATCTTTCAAAACACGAACACTTTGACAGAAGATAAAAGCAAAACATCAAGACTTTCACCTCAAATTTTTGAAGGAATTGTCCAAAAATTCTTGCACCTAGGTGGAAAACTGTCGTAAACTATTTTTTCATTTTAGACTATTGAATTTTTCATATGGGAACATGTCTAGAGGCATCAACTCGTATGAAGACCCCTATATTGTCGTATGAAGGCCCCTATATTGTCGTATGAGACTTGAGTTGGAAACAGTCCACCAGTGAAATCCTCATCCTTTGGTCACATCTTTGTAACAACAACTATCATACCTTGTCACAGTATTTTTAGCTCTCAGATCTGGAGGTTATACTTGTCATTGTCCTTTTTTCCTAGCTTTTTCACAAATTCTCTCAATCATATTGGCTCTTTATCCTTGTTTCTTTATCAACTTTGTTGCAAGTGTCACCTCAAAAGGTGTTCAGACCTCAAAACGTATGATACCTTGCACAAGTTCAACAACTTCTCTTCCTTAGACAAATCTACAAGCTTTGATATTTGACTTGACATATTGATCCTCTAGCAACGTTGGTCACAGATTGTCGTACATGGTCCAAACAAGAAGTCAAAAGGCTAATCTTGATTCTAAGGGAAAAGCTATAGATGACTTTACTCAAGATTTACCTTCTTTTCAAAAGCCCAAGATAGACCAAGAGATCTCTTGAAAGGACACTCTAAATCCACAACCAACAATATCATTATTTGATTTCTCAAACTTTGCTGCCCACAACACATCAACTATGTCAGCCTACGATTGGGGATCTCAACATGAACATGAAAGTCAGCATACTAGTGCTTCTTCTTCCATAGCAGAACCCAGATCTGAATAGATTAGAAAGTGACAACAAGACCAATATTTTCAAAAGATTATGCAAACCATCATGCAGTTAGACAAGGATAAGTACTTTATGCATCTTGCATCTACAGGTGTTAAGCTCCCACCTGACTTCAACATTGAGGGACTCATACAACAAGAGGAAGAGTCACCCATTACTATACTTAACCAACAATTGCAAGACATGAGATGTGAGTAAAGGGAACTCAAGAATGAAAAAGAATAACCCCCCAGCAAGTATCCATATGCCCATTCCCATTTTCCAAAAACTTGCACATGCCAGCTTTTCCTCCAAAGGTTGAAATACCTAAATATGATAAATACAATGGAGAAGGTGATCCTCAAGATCATGTGAGGGAATTTTGTGCCCTTAGCATGGAGTTTATGCATGAACGAACATATTTGATGTGACTTTTCCCTCAAAGAATTAGTGGCCACGCTCTAGAATGGTTCACAAAACTCACGTCGGGCATACAAACATTCGATGAACTGGTTCAAAAGTTTATCCAACACTACTCATACAATATCTTACACATGGTCACTATGCTCAACCTTTGCAACACCAAGCAGTATACGGGAAATCCTTTTGTTAAGTTTCTCCAAAGATGGAGAAGAGTATTCGCAAGATACCCTAGACAAATACCAGAGCTAGAAAAGATCGACATCTTCATTAATAAGCTAGTTCCCAAAATGAACTATGCAACACAAATGCAAAAAGATACCTCCTTTAGTGACTTGGTTTATAGCGCCATGTGAATCAAAGATGTCCTCGTTAGAAAAGGAGACCTTACTTTAAATAAAGACAAAAAATCCAACAACGGTAACAATAGTAAGGACAAGAACAAATACTGGAACAAGAATCACAATGTGGTTAATGATGGCATTGTTGATTCCCCTAAAATCAAACCTAACAAACCAGTATTCTACCTCACTACTAGCATATAGGGTGCCAGGAAAAGTTTAGTTACTCCTAAAAATTCTAAAAACACTGAAGACATGCAGAAGGACAGGGCACCATGGGTCCCTTGACCTAAACAAAATTTCACTCCTCTTGGAGAACCCTTGGAGGATGCACTAAAAACGTTGGTTGCCAATAAGATTATTATGATCCCTAATTCAAAACCATGGGAACATAAGGTGAAACCCCGATGGTGGAATGATGACCAAAACTGTGAATTCCATAAGAACAAAGGACACTTGACGAACGATTGTATGAAATTGAAATATGTGATACAAGATCTAATTGACAATAAAACCATCACAGTCAGTACACACAACTCGAATGATGATCAAAAAGCCTTCAAGAAACCTTTTCCATCTTATGAGAAGGGAGAATCATCACAAATTGCAGAAGCTGCTATGAATCATGCATATACTAATGCTGACAATGTGATCCACATGCTTGAACCTTCGGATAAATCTATCAATGTGATCATCATCAAAGGTAAGGAAACTGATTTTGCTAATGCAGTTACTAGGGGTTAAAACAAAGTCACCCTTAAGGGAGTGGCATCCACCTCTAAGCAGACAATGGTACCAATAGACAAGCCATCATCATCTAAACAAACCTCTATAAGCTACAATTTGGTCGATCAGTTGCAACAAACTCCTGCTCACATTTCTATATTAGAGTTGTTAAAACTATCACCCTCACACAAGGAAATCCTTGAAAATGTGGTTATTGAAACAAATGTTCCCAAAGATCTTGATATCAGTCAATTCCAAAATATGGTTAATCATCTGACTAGCCCTCACTACCTGTCATTCTTAGAGGAAGATGACAAAGCTCTTAATCACCCACATAATCAACCTTTGCACATAGAGGTTTTAATTCAAAAACACTGGGTCAGGTGTGTCTTGATAGATGGAGGTGCTGGGTTAAATATTTGTACCCTCAAGCTAGTTAGAGAGCGAGGATTATCTGAGCACACTATTGATCACTGGAGAAAAATTACTATCAAAGCATATGACGAAGAATAACGATCATCTAGAGGACTTATAGTGCTCCCAATCAGGGTAGGTCCTGTTGAAAGGAATGTCACATGCCAAGTATTTGATCTACCTCTTGCATATAATATACTACTAGGTAGACCCTAGATCCATGATATGCATGCTATCCCCTCCATATATCACCAATGCGTGAAATTCCCCTATAATGGAGTAGAAGTGACAGTTCCAGCTGATAGCACTTACTCCTGTAGTACATTAAAGCAAGCAGACATCATGGTTCCACACAATAAGGAGGCATTGTAGCATTATGAGGCAGCTCAAAAGGCACTTATGCAAGACCTTGAGATGAAACTTAAGATCCACAACACAAGCATGAGGGAATATCAACTGACTTCTCTCCCTACCTCGCCTAGATCTTATGGAATTCCATCATCATCTTTACCACCGTTGAATGGAAAACAAGTGGAAATACATGAAGGAACATGAATGGTGAAGGCATGTGTATCTCTTTCAAAGGAAAATGTAGAAAAGGCTATTCTTTCCTGGTTATATAAAGATGAAGAGCAAACAAATGAAGTCAAACATGTAGAAATATGCCTAGATAAATATGGGAAGGGATATCAGATGATGAGAAAAATAGTCTATACAGGTAAAGGACCCTTGGGTAAAGATAAAGGCCTCATGGAGCCCCTTTGTTTTGAATTTTGAGATCCCACAGATAAAACTGGTGTGGGGTACCATGCAAACAAAGTTCATTCACCTTCTGAGAATGGTCAAACTAATGCTTATGACCCCGACACTGATAATTAAGATGATGTCATCCTCCTCCCCTTTGAGCAGCTGATGAGTACCACCATTAACAATCTGGCATACTTGGGAGAACCATATGTCCCCTCGCTCTCTAGAACTCCCTTTGAACCAAACGTGTCTAGCACTACAAGTACTACAGAAGTACCAACCCAGGAATTAGAAGATCGACACCCTAACTGGGGGAAACTTGTCTTCACCTCCCATGTCCTTGACTTAACCCACTTTTCAAATGATGGGGTGCATGCTATCGAGGAAGTCTCTCCTCGTGCCTCTACAAAATTAGAAGATGACTCCATTCAAAATGGTGAGGATCGACAAAATGAAAATAATGATTATTTAAGTATCCCGCAAACTCTCTCATTTTTTGGAAGATAGAGATTGAGCTCCTATCCAGTTCGATTATGGTCTAGGCAATACCCTATCAGAGAAGCACCTTAATTGGGGGCAAGTTGTCGCTCCTACGCATGTGTTAGATTTACCCCAGTCAATTGAAACAAACTCTAATGAGTATGAACCCAGTAAATTGAAACAAACTCTAATGAGTATGAATGGGACTCCTTCTTAGATGCTACAAGGGATATTGAAGTGGATGTGATTCACAAATTCATGTCATATGTCTTACATGAAGACAGTATCCACACCAATGAATCACTAAGTGAGCACCCTGAACTAGAGCACATTCCCATTCCCTACAATGACTCCAAAGAAGAAGATAGGATACCTCTTCCACGCAACACAAACTGGAATTTTGGGAGGGAGCTTGAGGATGGTCTCGCATCAGCTACCCAGGATTGGGATATTGACAGATTTTTTAGCCATGCTGACACATCCACCAACAATAGAAATGATCACATCTCCACTAGCTACAACCATGATGAACGATGGACACAATGGGAATGTGAAATGGATGAAAAAAATGACATGTGGGATCTTAGAGATATTCAAGGACTAGAAGAAGGAAGTGACACTTGGGACCTCAAAGATCTTCAAGAACTGGACAACGCTCCCCCACCGCGTGTTCTCTCTAGGAGAATTTAGGTTATGCCGATGAGTCTATTTCTAGAATGTATGGCCGCTCAGGAAGCAAGAGAAGATACCAACACTAGGTCAAATAGATCAAATCCTTAGACTGCCAACAATGACTCCACTAGACATGCTAGGACAAATCATAATATAGGCAACCCTTCAGAGAGTTCCATCATTGATCTCCTCCTACCCATTGAAAGCCATGATTGGGATAACTCGGTGCTATCTTTGGAACCTATTGAACCCTTACCCCTTGTTCATCCTGAACTAATTGATTGGGACCATGATGCATCCCTAGATCTTGTTTCTGCTAATAACAACTATACTTTGGCCTACTATATAAATGATATTGAACCTCTTACCTCTTCCACTAGTGCAATGAGCATAAGCATGACAGAGGGGGACATCAAGTTCCTCAGCCTAAAGAGAAAAGATAAAAAGAAAAAAAGGACTGATGGTGAAAACCACCTCGTGGCAGTATCAAATCAAAAAATTGTAAAAACAAAAGGCGTATCCAATGGTGAAACCTTTCTAAGGAAATCGAGGATGGGGAACTTGATCTCCTCCCTAATCATCTTCAAGAAAGATCTTTATTACTCATAGAACTAACACAAGCAGTGAATCTTGGCACAGTAGAAGCTCCTCAGCTCATCTACCTTGCACAATCCTTGTCGAAACAAGAAAGGAAAGAGTTCGTCCAATTCTTCAAAAGTAAGAAAATCAACTTTGCTTTGTCTTACTCAGATATGCCAGGTTTGGACACAGACTTGATTATGCACTACTTATCAATTACTCCAGGAGTCAAACCAGTCAAACAAAAGCTCTGAAAGATGCATCCTCATGTGGCATTATTAGTCAAAGCTGAATTGGAAAAATTTATGAAGGTTTAATTCATTCGTGCTATAGCCTACGTAGACTGGATTTCTAACATCGTCCCGGTGATTAAACATGACAAGTCAATTCAAGTTTGCATAGACTTCAGAGATATGAAAAATCTTGCCCCAAGGATGATTTTCCATTTCTTAACATTGATATGATCATAGATCTCACAGCTGGTTATAAGATGTACTCACTAATGGATGGATTCTCTGGCTACAATCAAATACAAATCACCCCTAAAGCTCAGGAGAAAACAACCTTTACCTGTGCATAGGGCACATTTTGTTGGAATGTCATGCCTTTTAGGCTTAAAAATGCTGGGGCAACCTACCAGCGAGCTATGACCACCACATTCCATGATATGATGTATAAGAATATGGAAGATTATGTAGATGACACTCTAGCTAAATCTGCATGCAGAGCTTCTCACCTAAAAGATTTAGAAAGGATTCTAGATAGAATGGAACAATTCAAGCTTAGACTGAATCCCAAGAAATGTGCTTTTGGTGTCACCTCTAGAAAAATGCTAGGCTACATTGTTTTAGCTAAAGGAATTAAGGTCAAACCCAAAAAGGTAGAAGAAATCATCAGAATGCAACCTCCTCACAATATAGTCAAGTTAGGACTCTACAAGGATGACTTCAATCCATCAGAAGATTTATATCCCAATTAGAAGATAAAGCACAACCTTTCACAAAAACATTGCATAAAGGAGTTACCTTCGGCTGGGATGAAGGGTGTGAAAGGAACTTCCAACAAATCAAAGAGTACCTCACTAATCCACCTATATTAATGGCGCCTCTTCCAGGAAAGCCTCTCCTTCTATACATCTCGGCTACAGACACATCCTTGGGAGCTTTTTTGGCACAACAAGATGAAACTAGAAAAGAAAGAGATATATACTACATAAGAAGGACCATGGTATCCTATGAACATAACTACACTATCATTGAGAAAGCTTGCCTTGTTGTAGTTTTTGCCTCTCAAAAATTAGATCACTATATACTGGCTCACTCTGTTAAGCTGATTTCCAAAATAGATCCTCTCAAATACCTACTGAACAAGGCAACTCTCATAGGAAGGCTAGCTAAATGGGTTATGATCCTCAGCAGATTTGATATCGAGTACATTGACAAAAAGGTGATTAAAGGACAAGTTATCACTGATCACCTGGCTGATGCTCCGTTATATGACACACAACCACTGCTGATTGAATTTCCTGATGAAGCAATTTTGTATCTTATAGAACACACTTGGACAATGTTCTTTAATGGATCCTTTACACAATAAGGAGCTGGTACTGGAACCCTCTTTTATCATGCCATAGGGATATAAGATACCAAAGGCCTACAAGATGATGTTCCCCTGCACTAACAACATTGCAGAATACGAAGCCTTGGAAAATGGTTTGAAGATGGCTATTGAATGGAAAATCACTGAACTACATATCTATGGTGACTCACAGCTAGTAATCAATCAGGTCAACAATCAATATTAGACAAAGGATGATTAGTTACTACCATATAAACAGATGGTTAACACTCTCAAGAAATATTTTGTATTTGTCACTTTCTAACAGATACCCAGAGAGGGAAACAAAGCAGCCAACGCTATGGCCAACTTGGCCTCCATGATACAACTTGAAGAACACCATGCTCACTATGACTTCCTGGTGAAAGAACTCCTCTTTCCTGCCTATGATTCCCTAGAATCTCAAGTCGTGTGCTCCCTAGTAAGTACTGACTCTTCCCGATACATGCATATCTGCTCCTACCTCCAAAACCAAACTTGTCCAAACAACTTATAAAGAAATGAAAAAAGAAGCCTCATAAGGAATGCATCTTGTTATCTAATCATGGCTAACAACTTGTATAAAAGAGTTCTTGATGGTAATCTCCTTAGATGTCTAGAACACGATGAGTCCGACCGCGTGCAAGAGGAGGTCCACGAAGGTGTCTGTGGGTCTCATTCGAATGGTCTTTCGTTAGAAAAGAAACTCCTATAAGTAGGGTATTAGTGGCCCTCTATGGAAAAAGATGCCATATAGTTTGCTAAAACATGCAAGAAGTGCCAAACTCATGGCCATTTGGTTCATGCTCCTGCACGCGAGCTATTACCTTTTATTACTCACTGGCCGTTTCAACAATGGGCCCTTGACGTAATTGGGAAAATCTATCCATCATCTTTGGGTGTACACAAATTCATTATAACAACCATGGAATACTTCACAAAATGGGTTGAAGCAGTCCCTTTGATCAAAGACATAGGCAAACAAGTATCCATGTTTATTCTCAACTACATCATCTACATATACGACATCCCTTCCTCCATTTTGACAGACAATGGGGGACAATTTAAGAATAAAGACATGAATGAACTTTGTGAAAAATTCAAAATTACCCAACATTGTTCTTCTACTTACTATCGTCAAGGAAATGGATAGGCTGAGGCCTCAAATAAGAATATATTAACGATCTTACACTGAACAGTGAGAAAAGCTAGAAGGGATTGGCATCTTCAACTCAATCCAGCCTTATGGGCTTATAGAACAAGCATCAGAACACCTATAGGGGCAACACCCTTTTCTTTGGTATATGGTGTAGAAGTTGTATTTCCCATTGAAGTATAAATACCTTCACTTTGAGTGAACCTACATGAAATCATCAAAGATGAAGAATATCGGATTTCCAGAATCCAAGAACTAGAGATACTAGACGAGTGTAGAAAAGTGACATTTGACCATCTAAGGGTCTATCAGAAGAGAATGTCTCATGGATACAACAAAAAATTGAGACCTAGAGAATTTTAGGTCAGGGACCTTGTGCTCAAAGAAAATCCTAAAAATCAATAGCATCATGAACAAAAGGGAAAGTTTGAACCCAATTGTGATGCAGAGGATAGAGTGATGAACCAAGAAACAACCCAAAATGTGCAAAAATGTATAAGTGCTCCAAGTGACCCTTCGAGGTCCTGACCGGTAAATTCCACAAACAATAAACTCTAGGATGTTTT
>MU226413.1:2859457-2877983 GCA_018584345.1 Thuja plicata
AGTGAATATCAACAACAAAACAAATGAAGAGAGATCAAACACTGCACATAATGCCTTGAAGGTAATTGTTAGAAGCACTGAGAGGGGGGGGGGGTGAATCAGTGTTTGTCTATTTATCTTTATTTCAACAACTTGAATTTTAAATCAAATATATAAAAAATGAAGCATAACACATTAACACGTAACACAAAATATGTTTACGGGGAAACCTTGATCAGAGGAAAACCCCGGTGGGAATTAATACCCACAAATAATTGTACTAGTCTTATGAACCTGTTAAAGTCCCTTTGCCCTGTTAGGAGCAGTATTTATAATGAAAGTACAATGACCCTATTAGGAGTCTTTAAAAAACCATGTTAAAGGTGGTTGGCTCACTACCAAATCTCACTACTCAATAAGATGAAGGCTACAACCTTCAGAAGATAGATATACATTATATCAAAAGTGAATTGCTATAATGAAACTGATGTCTAATTAGTTCTATTTATGTGCTGATGCTTTGAGCTCTTTAAGACTTTTACTTCATACTGATTTCCTTATATTATTCTTCTGAGTATCTTCTCTGCTTCTTTTTCATCGACACATCTAATACAAAAGTGCATGTCTAATATATATACATGCCTGAATAGACGCAACTAAGAACAAGACCTTTGTCGGCCCAAAAACACCATACAGAATGCTTCCAAACAAATTGTCTTAAGCATGTTTACATAAGTGTTTAATACATAATTACAAACATAATACAATAGGTGCATAACCATTACAAAAAAAAATATTATACGCTGATCCAAAAGTCGAAGTCGGCTTCATACTCTATTTTTTGAACTATTAGTGCACTTAATCTTCTTGTAAAATTCTTTGTACTGTCTTTCTGTACACACAACATGAAAAATAACATGTCATAGAGCTTAAGTATGAATGCGCATATCTTGACTTGATCTTACACACGTGCGCTGGAGCTCTAATCGACTACATATCTCTGTTCTATCTTGTCTTCTGTACTTAGCCAATTTTATCTTCCAAGTTTACTATCAAAACTTCATATGAATTTTTTTTCATAATGAAAACACAAAATAAGTCATATACACCCTGAGTGTCAACTTGCCAACAATCTCCCCCTTTTTCATTGATGGCAACAAAGGAATGTGACCAAGTTGCTTAAACTTTGACTTAACAGTAAAAACTTTATATCATAATTTTGGCTATATAACATACTCCTTATATACATATACTACTCCCCCTTTGACATTAATGACAAAGGTGCCAAAATTGAAACATCTAAGTACTTACTCCAAGTACACATCTGGATAAGCAATCTGAAGATTCTTGATCTCTTGATGCCAAAATGCCTTTAGTGCATCAACAGTCTGAAGATGGGTGCATAAGGCGTATGTGAGTTTCTCCATTTTTGTCAAATCCATGCAGGGGCCTTGATCATATGTGACAATGGTGGCATAAATCTATTTGATGTTGTCATTCAAAATAGCTAAGGAGGGTGCAAGTGCAATTCTCAGTTAGGTCTGCCTGATCCTTATCTTTCTGATCTCCAACTTAGCTTTTTCAATCTTGTCTATCTATCCTTGACTAGTATCCATCCATTCACTTTTCACTAGAATCTCCATAACGGTTGGTTCATTAGATTGATTATCTTCCTCGTTATTCAAGTCTGTTGAATCTTTAGGAGGATCTTCATCTTGCTGCAAGGAAGTATTATTAGTGCATACCTTCTCTATCTCTTCAGTGCTGACAAATGCTTTTTCAAAAATTTTCAAGTCATTATCTGAAGCTGTCATGGATATCTTAACATCATTGATCACAATGGTTTCATCTAGGTCTTTGGTTGTATCAGAAGGTGATGAAACTTTGGGCGCTGAATCCTGTGGACCTGTCATAGGTACATTTGGAATCACTGGTAATTCATCCTATTTGGGAGGGACTAGAGTTACTTTAGCTAAAGGTGCCATTGACAAATACATATGACTATCTAAAAATACTTGCTCAAATGCTTTCTGTGTCTCTTCACCAACTAGTTCATATTCTTTGTTCATAATATGAAGAGTTCTAGTTTTGGTTTTGAGATGAGGTTTTACCAAATCTAACAGTATTTCCTTCTCCTCATGTGAGAAAATAGGGAGAATACTGTCTAATGTTTCTTCTCTAATCCTCATGTCTTCCTCTATTTCTTGTCTTTTCAATAGGTCAAGTATGTTCCATACTTTGTCTGGTATAACTATTTTGAGTTCCAATACTAACCTTTTAAACTTGATCATGTGAGAGATAATCATAGAATGAATTTCTGATTTATCTATTTCTTGATACTTGTCATAGACATTTTTAATAGAGTCTAGTCTTCCTTCATTTACAATTCTATTCCTTAAGACTATCAAACTAGGTCTGAATCCTACCTCAGGAGGGGCTTGAGTGTTCTTTACTTTGCTTCTTGTTTTCATTGAGGATGGGTGACCTATGGGAACTTGCTTCCTTCTTTTGGTCATCTTAGTTGGTTCTCAAGGTGGAGAGGATTCCAAATCAATAGTAGTAGAAGGTGCAAATGTACCTTCATCAGACTTCTTCTTCCTGTTCTTGGGGATATCATCAGATTTTTCTATTTTCACTTATGTAGGAGTTTGCTTAAGTTATTTTTCAATCTTAGCTTCCCTGGCTTTATCAAGGTCTTCTTGTGTGACCCCATGAACTTTTAGGATATTGGATGTAATCCTTGATGCCTTCCTTTAGTTATCTGCACTGCATAAGACAAAATCAACTTGATTTTTCTTCTCTCTGAATGTGCCCCATCTTGTCTCATTTGGATCTTTGGGCACAGACAAAAGAAATTGTGCATATCCTTCAAACACATGTTCTTCAACTTCATAACTAAGTGGGTGAATCCATCTGGTTCTTGGCTCAAATGCTTCCATGCAAGTACATTCAGTTTCCACCATGAAGAATATGGTGTCCTTGTATTTCTCAACTATTGTTTTTGATATTCTGAACCTCTTGTGCATCTTGATCTTGAATGTTTTGATCTCCATATCCATAGAGTCCTTTACACTTCTCTCAGATGTAGCCTTTAATGAAATTTGTGACATAGTGGGTTTGCTCCTGTCTAGGTGAAGATTATAAACTTTACAAACAATGTGAAAGTATAGATAGATAATCAAAGAGCCAAATCTAAATATCTTTCTCTTGTCATGCTTGATAGCTCTAATGTTCTCAATCAGTTGTGTCTGCAATACCTCACAGAGTTATACTAAGTGTTATCTCTTGCCATTTTTATTGCTGCCAGAACAGTAGCTATGGACACACTATTCAGTCTGCTTGCATGCTAAAACTTGTAACCAAGTATCATAGTGAGGATTTTGATGTCTTCTTCCATAATTGGATCAATAGTCATCCCACGCCTATCACTTCTAGATAACCATGCTTGTTAAACCTGTTTCTTTACATCTTTACCAGTGGGAAGAACTGGTCCAACCTTAGGGACTCTAGTCATCTCGTGAATAAGATCAGTAGTAATGCGGACATGAACTTCACCAATCCAATATAGATCATCATGTATCCTACTAAGTAGGATTTTAACCCATTATAGTTCATAGAACTCATGCGCGTTTGAATACTCAAAGATAGGGTTATCAGTGAGATGCATGTATTCATCCTTGAATAAATAATATGGTTTCATCATTGATGTGATAAGAGTTTCTATACTGTTATCCCCAACTGTTTCCTTCTTGCAATAGATGTATACACGAATGTCCTCTACATGTACAACTCCTAGTGGAGTCTTTGAGGATGCCCCTTCTCCATCATCTAGTACAAACTTGAGTGGATGCTTCTTAAACACATATCTCTTCTTCTCAGAGATGTCAAACACTGTAGGAGTTGCCATTACTTACTTGTTACTTGATTAAGTAGGGTTTCTATTGATTTTTGGAATGATGTGTCTGCTAGGGTTCTATTTCAACTTTGATTCACCTTGCTAACAAAACAACGGTTTATCCTTCAATACTTTGATGCTAACTACTACTACTCTCTCTGAATGCTCAATCTCAAATGCAAAGTGAGGATAAAAGATCTTTTACTGACTTATATGAAGGTTACTGCATTTAATGCTTGTTGTTGTAATGTAGTTTGCATTAAAAATTTCAATCTTTGCTTTTGTTGAAGTTCAAGCTATGCGTATATGCATACTTCCTTATTTCATCATCAATTACATGAATCCATAGGTGCATACTCAGAGGTGAGTATACCAGCCACATAGGAGTTCAGAGCTAGAATAGCTCCCCTAAGACCATGAAGGTCATCTAACCAGAATTAGAAGGTACGTCCACTATGGATGCATCTACTACCTTGTTCTCATCATTATCCTTCTTTAATTCAACCCATATTTTTCCTGAATCTTCTTTAGCTTTTACAAACTTTACTTCTTCAGATTCTTCAATCAATGATTCTTTAGGCTTTACTTGTTTTTGAGTTCTTGACTTGCAAAACCTTATGATATGTCCTGCTTTGTTACATGAGTGACAAATGATTGGAGATCTATTTATATCGTTTATCATGCTGCACTGTTTGGCTGTGTGTCCATTATAATTACATATCTGACATGTGATATTCTTATAGTTTCTCTAAGGTTGATTTCTATGATTATTTTGAGTTATGTTTCTTTGGTTCTACTGTGACTGATTTCTTTGACTTGTTCTGCAATGTATAGCCCTGTGACCAAATTTATTATAGGAGTAACAATAGCCATTGAAAGGTCTTACTTCTTTATAATCTCTTTCCAAGTGTCCATGCTTGTTACAAGCATAACACATTTGGTTAACGAGCTTGTGTTCATCTTTAGGAGGTTCTGCATTACCCTTTGAGAGATTTTTCTTTTCTTCTATGGAATCTTCTTGTGCTTTCTTTCTTTCTTTTATTACATTGATTTCAATTTGAGCTATAGTGTATCCAACACCAGTAGTATCACCTTTTAGCATCTGTGCATAAAGTTGTGATTAAATTAGATAAGAACTTGTGTGTAAGTTCTCAATTTTCTCTTTTGCTTATGTTAATTTAGATTCAATTTTTTCCTTGGTGTTTTCCAACTCTAAGATCTTCATATTTTCTTGAATAAGTTCATCATCTAATTGTTTAATTTATTTGGTATTTTCTTCAATAGTAGTTAGGCTATTAGTAAGTTGTTCATTCATATCTTCAATCTTATCTTTCAAAGACATGTTCTCTTCATTCAGCTTTTTGACCATTTTTCCCAAATCATTTGTAGAGCAATCCTTCAGATCTTTCCATAATTTTTTGATAAGAATTTGGGAGCCATCAACTTTTAGTTTAAGTTATTCATTTTCTTTTTTAGATCTATCAATATCATCAAGGGATGCTTCAAGATTCTTTTTCAGATGTTTCATTGCTGCTAGATCCATGATCTCCTCAAGTGGTTAAACTTTCTTTCAAAGGACCAGAGCTCTGATACCAATTGTTAGAAACACTGAGAGGGGGGGGGGATTGAATCAGTGTTTGTCTATTTATCTTTATTTCAGCAACTTGAAATTTTAATCAAATATATAACAAATGAAGCATAACACATTAATACATAACACAAAACATGTTTATGGGGGAACCTTGATCAGAGGAAAACCCTGGTGGGAATTAGTACCCACAAATAATTATACTAGTCTTATGAACTTGTTAAATTTCCTTTGCCCTGTTAGGAGTAGTCTTTACAATGCAAGTACAATGACCTTGTTAGGAGTCTTTACAAAACCCTATTAAAGGTGGTTGGCTCACTGCCAGAGCTCACTACTCAATAAGATGAAGGATACAACCTTCAAAAGATAGATATACACTATATGAAAAGTGAGCTGTTGTAATGAAACTGATGTCTGATCAATCTTGTTTATGTGCTGATGCTTTGATCTCTTTAAGACTTTTACTTCATACTAATTTCCTTATATTGTTCTTATGAATATCTTCTCTGCTTCTTTTTCATCGACACATCTAATAAAAAAGTGCATGTCTAATATATATACATGCCTGAATAGACGCGACTAAGAACAAGACCTTAGTTGACCCAAAAACACCATACACAATGCTTCCAAAATAATTGTCTTAAGCATGTTTACATGAGTGTTTAAGACATAATTACCAACATAATACAATAGGCACATAGCCATTACAAAACAAAATATTATACGCTGATCCAAAAGTCAAAGTCGGCTTCATACTCTATTTTTTGAATTGTTAGTGCACTTAATATTCTTGTAACTTCTCTATACTATCATTCTATACCATGCATGTATAGGGTAAGAAAAACAACATGCCATAGAGCTTGATTATGAACGCACATATCCTGAATTGATCTTACACATGTGTGCTGGTGCTCTGATCGACTGCCTATCTCTGTTCTATTTTGTCTTCTGTACTTAGCCAATTTTATCTTCCAAGTTTACTGTCAAAACTTCATATTCCTTTGTTTCCATAATGAAAAAACAAAATAAGTCATATACACCCTGAGTGTCAACTTACCTATAGTAATAGAAATGATGTCCTAGCTCTCAAAGCTTGCGGGTCATCAAGCATTCAAAATGCAAAGATGTAAACAATGCCCGTATTAAACAATGAGCTCATAAATACTTTATGATGCCCTAACTTGCAGCCCACAAGCCATCAAGACATTTCATCATGAAATGATCATAAACGGGGAGTAACACATAGTGAATATCAACAACAACAAAAAATAAAGAGAGATCAAACACTTCACACAATGCCTTGAAGGTAATAGCAATGATGCCCTAGCTCTCAAAGCTCATGGGTCATCAAGCATTGGATATGCAAAGATGTAAACAATGCCAGTATTAAACAATGAGCTCATAAACAATGCATGATGTCCTAGCTTGTAGCCTGCGATCCATCAAGACATTTCTAGTATTAACAATGCCAACAATGTCATTATTAACATTCATATTGTGCCATTAAATCAACAAATTCCATCAAAATGAAGTTGATTTAATGAGAATACAAAGCTCGAATGCCTACCTGATCACGTCGTGGCTACTATATACCAAGATTCCAATCTTCCATAGTTAGGCCCTCTTCATGCACGATGGCATGCAATCACGCTAAATTAGAAATGAGCCTTTTTTTTAATTTATAATCACGCGGGTGTCACAATTCTGACACTACCATCGCTATTATGACAACATCGGGGGCACTTGGAAAAAAAACACAAAAATCACACACAAATGGTAGTGTCATCACAAATTGGCATCAAAATTTGACCCCAAATGTTGTAGTGTGCTTACAATAGATCTGAAAATCTACAAGTATAAGTTGTATATGTGAACAGATCATGCTATTTCAGTTTAACCATTGATTCAAAAAGTCTCTTAATCGAGCAGGATTTAAAGATCCTTTCTATATTGAGATACATCCCAAGGAGTATAAAAAAGTTTGATCATGAAGATAGCATGAGATGCCATATACCATTTGACAAACCAGGGTTTGGTCATAGAAGGTAGCATAGAGATGCCTGATGTCAAGTGACAAACTAATCTTTTAAATCCTCTAACAAGGTCACACCTAACAGTGTGTTTTTAACCTTTAACAGGGTTGTCTCTTCACCGATCTCACTTCAGAAGAGTGAAAATTTTAGGTTACTCGTCCCAAGTGTTTTTTCCTTTAACAGGGTTTCTGCATTAAAAATCCATGTGTCAATGTGTTTATGAGTCTTTACTTTATTATTTTGCATTACACATAACTAATCTGGATTGATCGGTATACTCTAAACTATTTACTGTCATTTGGTAAATTGAAAGACTGCTATTTGGTAAAGATAGAGAATAAGGTTTAAAAAAGCACTCCGAGTAGTAGTTATTTAATAAGTATATTTGAAGGCATTCATCTTATAGGATTGAAGATAACTAGAGGCTTAATATTGTGGTACTAAGTTTTTGGGTTGATTAATTGGAATATTTTTGAGGCCACTGATTCACCCCCCTCTCATTTATTACTAACAAATACCTCCCAAAGATCACTCACCATATCATGCCTCCCTTGAGTGTTTACAATTGGATAAAGTGACATTGCTTAACCCATCACATGGTCTTTGGTGGCCATATTATGATTATCTCTTTGGACAATGCCTAATTGTAGACAAGGATTTTCACGCTATGTTGATTCCTATAGGGATAATGTGTGCTCGGTTTACCTTCCCTTAATGTGCTTGATGTGTGTCTTCAATCCCAAAAATGTTGTCAAAATTTGTCCAAACACAATCAAAACTTGCCAAAAATTATGTAAAAAAAGGTGGCAAACTGTTCAAATCACCATAATATCATACCAGTCAGTGCATCTTATCGTACGACCTAGGATTGCAGACCCCTATTTCACCATATTATCATATCAAAAGGTGAGAACTATTGCATCAGTAGCCAACAATTTCCATACGAGTTAGGTTTTTAAAATCTTCTTCACCATATCATTATTTAAGTTGAAGTATGATGTCATACAATCCATGTTTTCACCATATTATCGTATTGTTTGCTGAGAATTTTAGTATGAAGGTTGTCTTATGTCATATGAGGCTGTGCTGTTTGAACTCGAGAATGTGAATTTTGACCTATGACATCATCATTTGACCTTCAATCTGGTCATCTAGTTGAATCTTCAATCAGTCCTAATCAACATCCTTGGGTCTTAACCTGGTTATTTCATAATATTGTGACAAATTGATTGTGTATCCATACCATCATAAATTTTGGTCTATTGGTTCTTCATCTCAGTTTATTGACTGCTCAACTTATCTTAGTCTCAATCCATCAATCAATCTTAGTCAACTAGATCAAAAGTGTCAACTATGAGACAATCATGCCTTAACCTCGACACCTTGTACCTAGTTCATCATCAAACCTGATCAACCTTCAAACATCATCTTTTATCAATATTTTGAGACAAGTCATCACTTTCCTATTCTGATACTGATCTAATCAACCTATTTACTTCTAGCTCCCAATCACTTGATTTTCATGTTGGTGCAAACCATAATTTCATGTCAAAAATCTGATTCTAATCACAAAGAGATCATAAATTTTGTCCAATCCTCTATTCAAGAACATCAAGACAATCTTATGACGGTTAAAACCAAATGGGCTAGATACTATGATCATAGCAACAAGGAAGAAGAGGATTGTATTTCAGCCCTATCAAAGCAGATCCAATATTTTCAATCTCAAATTCAAGACTTTAAAGAATAAAAGGATACATCATCCAACATGTCTTCACTAAGATTAATCTTTCCTTTTCTCTTTGATCATGATTCACACATATCTTCATCTTATTTAAGAAAAGAGAGACGTACTTTTAGAAATCCTATCTTTGTTCAAGAGACTATTCCAAACATCATTTCAATCCTATTTTTGATCCACATCCTCATGATATTAAATCCAACATCTCTTTTGAGATCACAAGTGAATCTAAATGTCTATTCGATAGAGAGTTCACTTGTTTGCGATAATTTTATGAATTATCTTTGGAAGAAATCCTCAAAAACAATATCATCACATTGCCTCAAATCACTTCACATGGATTTGTATTCTTGAGAAAATATTGTGCATATCATAGACATAATGAGAATGAAACTTTAGATTGCATGAATTTGAAGCATAAATTCCAAGATCTCATAGATGATGATATAATCAAAGCAGAAATTCCCAATGATTCATCTAATGAAGAACATGATACTAATGTCAAGAATAATCAACATCATCAACCTATGTCTAGCAATGATCTACATGTCACATATACTTCTTCCATCATTCCTTAATCTCCTAAAGCTTCACACCTAGCCACACCATCTCTATCAAAAAATTAACCTAATGAGGATGCTTTCCATGTTGAATATGTTTACCCTCAAGGGCTGCCTCTAAAATAAGTCTAGGCTAATCTACATCTTGCTGCAAGCCTATTCTATGCTTCTAATATCATAGACCATATGCTTCCATGTGCTTCAATTCTTATCATGCCTATGAAAAATGATCTTCCATAATTCCTCCAAACATCTCCCATGCACATCCAAACTTCTACCTTGTCCATGGAAGTGGCTTCATGTAAAGAGGATAATCCAGTGAAGAAACAAGTCTTGCTAATGATCAAGATCAAGAAATTATCCAATCTCCTCCAAAATTTTATGAAGGTCACATATCCTTAGAATCTTAGGATGATCCTCTCATATCCTTTCGCTTGTTCCAAGTTGATATCCCTCCACCTCAACAGATACATATCCCTCCATCTCCTAAGAAAGATCAAGATATTCCTTCCACTTCTAATAAGCCTTTTGAAAATCAAGAGAAAAGTACTCTTCCTACATTATCCAAAGATGATTTTCAAGATTGGAGTATCCCATCATCTCCTTGTCATACTCCTCCATATCCACCTCAAGAAACCATCATTCCTCAAAATCCCGTGCATGACAATAAATCGCCTCAAGATTTAGTGGTTCCTATAAAATTTTCTCTTATCAAAGCTACTCATGAGCCTATTGGTATAAATATGACTCCTAATGATGAGATTCTTGGGCATGCAACTCACTCTAAAGATTTTGATGTCAATTTCACACCTTATCTCCTTCCATTTGAACACCAACATATACCTTCACCATCCTCAAAATCCATCCTTGGTCCCCATATCCCAAAGCTGAACCCTTCATATATTCCATCCATATTGGGCCTGTATGTCCCTCCATCCACTCCTATCTTATCATCCACTTTCCCTATCATACCTTAAGATCAACAAAGAAATGCATCCTTGCAAAATTTCCATCGACCCATCCATCTAAACCCACCATATCAGCCCCAGTAATCCACACTTCCCAAGGATTTTGGAAGTAAATTGGATGTACAACATAAAAATTAAAAGTATAAGAATCCAATTACATATGAAGATCACCATGTTCCCTATCAAATCGACATGTGAATGCAAAGAAAAAAAGAGTGGCTAGAGAGACCACACATGTCCAACAAGAAAAGAAGAAAATTAAAGACAATGTGGGTTCCTAAATAATTCATTGAAGAAGTGCATGCTCAAGCATAAAAAAGAAAATAAAAATCAAAAGCTATGTGGATTCCCAAGTCACTTTTGCAAGACTTGCACACAAAAGGAAAATCAGAGTTGGTAGCCAAGATTCCAAAGGATTTCACTCCATGTCCACCTAAATATCTTTCATCTTCCAAACCTATTTTGGGTCATCATGTCTCAAATCCATTGACTTGAATACCTCACCATCTTCTACATCCATCTTGGGTCCTTATATCCCAATATCCATATCGATTCCTACATCAAAACCTCAAGTTGTTCCACCCACTTTTCCTATATCGTACCACATCCCTTCAATGTGTGTTGAGATCTTGATCTTGTCACCCTATCCATCTACCCCTATGCACACCTTTCAACACCATATCCACTATCCGACACCTACACATTCTTCTTATCCTCCTCCTTACTATCCTTCCATCTACCTTATCCAATTTATTGTATTAATCCTTAGTCACTATCTACCTTATCCGCAATTGCATTCCCCTATCAACATCTTTGAGCATGTTGTTAGTGACCTTGGCCCATCATAGAATATCTTTCAAAGGTGAATTATACAAAGAGAAAGAGGCTTAAGTTCCTCCACAAAATTAAAAGAACAAAAAAAAGTGCCTTGGTGAAAACCTGGTAAACATACGATTTGGTAGCAAAAGTAAAGAGAAATAAATTCATCCTACGGTGAAAACCATTTCTTGTGGTGCCTTGGACAAGTACTATGATTAAAAGCTAGAAAAATACATCATGTTTAGTTTATTCCTCTTGTGCTCTTTCTTAGAGGAAAGTTCCATCCATACTACCTCATCCATCATAACCTCCATCATGTAGCTATCCTATTTGCATTCATACTCCCTCTTACACCTTTGATGTTGACAAGGTCTAATATATCCATAAACATCCTTGAACTAATCCCAAAACATTCACTTATATCTCCATCACCCTTTATCTTGATTATGCTATCCTAGTAGTATCCTCTCAAAATTGACCCCTTTGTATTGATCAAAAGGAAGAACAAAAATGTAAAATAGGTTCTTAAGAACTCTCTTGACATGTCCAGTCTTGTGGACCACATGCTTTTCATGACATCAGGTCATTATCCTACATGTTATGAAGCATCGCTTCATGAGCCTTCATTACTATATTATTTTTTTCTAGCTTGGACAATCTTGAGGGGCCTGTCCTTAAAGTTCACATTCCATCACTTCATCCATCATTTCTTATCCACTTCCAATCCATCAGTATGCTTATCCATCCATAATGTGCTACACCTTGCTAGACAATGAGGAAAAATAAATATGATCTTGTTTGAGAATTAGTGATTAATTTTTGAAATCTTTAAAAAATAAAAAATATTTTAAAATCTAAAAAAAAATTAAAATCTTTAAAAATCCAAAAAAAATCTTAAAATTTCTAAAAATCCCAAAAACTCTTAAAAATCTCTAAAATCCAAACAAATCATAAAATATGAAAAATCCAAAAATTATAATTTGTATTTTTCCTCATTGCTTTTACACATCTTGTAAATCCTTTATCCTAACATCATAGCTTGGAGCCATTCCACATCTCGTCCTTAGGACAATCATATTTAGCTAGGTGCAAATCCCTAGTCATCTTGGTGAGTCAGTTCTTCATTGTCAATTCAGCCATCTTCATGCATGGAGTCAACCACATTACCTATCAAATATCAGGTGTTCTTTGACTAAAAAATGGTGTTTCATCAACACCGCCCAACCCAAAACATTTTTTTTCAACACGTGAGCTTAAAAAATAGTGTTTCTCAACACTCATCAAACAAACAATGACTAGAAAAAAGAAGCAATCAAATCCATTAAATCAATGGTGTTTTTCAACACTGTCTATCATAGGTTAAATTAAACTAATTTTGTTGATCATGTCTTCTGAGTGACTCAAAGAAATATTTGGACTAGAGGAACAAGGAAGGTGACATGAATTTTCTTTGACTGCTATCTATTATTATCAATTTTTGATTATCATGTCTTCTGAGTAACTCTATGATGTCTTCGTACTAGAAGAGAAAGGAAAAGGGGTATGATATTTTCTTTGATTGCTGTCTGTGGTGAAGTTATTTATCATTATAGGCACATAAAAATGTTATTCCAAGGATATGAACGTACGAGTCTTTGCAGACAACATCATCATTGCAAAAGAACAAAAAAAATCTTATTTGCTTGCTTGCTTGCAACTGACACCTAACAACTAACAACTAACAACTAACAAATAACAACTAACAACTCTATGATTAGAAAAAGCATAGCAAAAGAAGATAAAAAAGAGTGACAACTCATGGAAGATTGCATCTCATTCTAGGGGCATTCATTTAATTCTTGCATTCATTTAACTTGATACAAAATCACCTCAAGGAAAGAAATGTATCTTCAACATGGTTGCGTATCACATCTAAGATTATTAAATCTATCATCATTTTTTATCATTATTTTTGAAACATCATTATCGGGAGCACAATTGAAATATATTCTAAATTAATATTCTTCATCATCAACATTAATCCTATTTTCTAAATTAATTCAACATTTTCTCAAATCACCATCCACCATCATTCAGTTTTCTTCTAGCGCATTTCAATCTCACTCCTGAGGGGGCATCATAATCAACATATCCTTGCATCTCAATCATCAAACAACTTTGTTATCAAATCTGATGTATCAAATTTTTGTCTTCAAAATAATCATCAAATCAAATCTAGCAACACTCATCTACCAAATTTGAGATATTGTCCAATCAAATCAAATCAGAATCAACATGGACATATCAATTTCATCACACCACAAAAAATTGATAGTCCCATCGTCATAAAATGATCATATAAATAACTTCATTAGGACCCATATCAAGTTAATTGTCTCGATCAACATCATATCAAATTGGTTACACCAACTTTTACCAATGATCTCTTATCCAACATCACATCGAATGTAGATTCATATCAATCATCACATTAGTTCCATGATCAGGGGAAACATCAATTATTCTTAGAATCAACACTTTTCTCGCACATCAATTCAAAGAGGGGAAAATGTAATCACCTAAAATTGGTCTAGCCAAATTAATTTCCCTAAATGCTAATCAAATTCACAATAAAAAATCCCATGGCTAAGGAAATTAATTAGCTTGATTTAATTAAATGTCTTATTATCCACTCAACTCACAAGAGGACAAACAACTTAATTCCAACCAATCAAAGCAAAGTGCAAGGATCACTTAACTTGAAATCTCAACCATCCCTCAAGGATGCATCTCAACCCTCCAATTCAATTGGAAATCTATAAAAGAAAACTCATCAAAGATATTATCAAGATAGCTCATCATTTGCATAGACATAATGCTAGTTTCATGAATCTAGATCATTTGCCTACCAAAATACTATCAAATTAAGTTTTCATATCTAGATCCTTCATCTAATTCTTGCACCAATTATTCTTGCTTGCATCATTTAGTATCAATTCCTCATCTTATCTCATTAATTCTATCTCATTTTTCATTCATGTAGATGCATTCCTAATTTGAATATTCCATCTCATAAGTTTCTAGTCACTGGTCTAATGCTTAATTTTGAGAGCACTAACAAATAGATCAAAATATTTATGATTCGGAAGCAATAGATCGATTTACTATTTTGATGAATTTAATTGATACTAACCCATTAATGTAATGATTTAATGAAGTGTTGTGTGCAGGTTTGTAGGTCCACAATTCACACTCACAAAACCAAGCATAATCAATGAACAAACTTTTCTGGAACATGTTCAACCAAAAAAATATGTACAACCTATAAATATTCATGTGGTATCACCAGAAATATTACCCAAGAAATGCAAGTTCAAATCTAAAGTTTTAAAGAATTTGTTTCAAAAATTAGATCCTATATATGAAGAGGATGAAACAAATAATTCACCCATGTCTAGCAATGGTTCATTCCAAAACAATCACATGGATGATACACTTATTTCCTATCAAGACATTGACCTTCAAAAAATATCCATGTCTCCCACATCTCATCCATATCCTAAACCTTCACAAGAGAAATTTCCTTCATCTCCCTCTGTTAGGATTGAGTAATACTGAGAGGGGGGATGAATCAGTATTACAACACTTTAAATTAAACTTAAACCAATTCCAAATGAACTGTAAGCTTACTGAAATGAAAGGGACATAAAAAAATAAAACATAACTCATAACACCATTATTTGTTGTCGAGGAAACCCTGGCCAAGGGAAAACCACAGTGGGGACGGTACCCGCAAGCATGCAGTAAAGTATAATGTCCCTATTAGGAGACCTAGCTCTATTAGGAGCTGAATATTACATAGTAAATTTCCTTGTTAAAGGAATAAAAACCTTGTTAAAGGTATACAATACCCTGCTAGGGGGCAACTGAGCTTACGAGTCCAAGAGTCCATGACATACTCCTTAAATCATCGCTACTTGATCAACTGCTTTGTTACACTATTTTGTTGTCTGTGCATGTCTTCAAATCTCTCTAACTCACTGTAATCATCACCAAAAACAAATTGATCTCAAGTGGAGGTCATAAATAATATATAGTATCTTCCTCTAAGTTTTCTAGTCATAAAACATCGTACTCGATCTTCACTATCTAAAACAATATTGTTATACTATGTATTTCTGCTTCTTTACTTAGTCATTTTGAAGACTATATCTCCAAAACTAAACTTTATTCCAAGTGATCAATATATCAGATCTGTTGCCATAAATGAAAACCCATAAGTGTCTCATACAATACCAAAAACGTCACTTTCCAACAATCTCTCCCTTTGGCATTGATGGCAACACTTAGTAAAAAATGACTAAGTGTCCCAACACAAAACTCTCTCTCTCTCTCTCTCTCTCTCTATATATATATATATATATATATATATATATATATATATATATATTACTCCTTAATTCATTTTTATTCTCTTCTCCCCCTTTGACAACAATGAAAAAGGTGCATAAAAAATTTACAAAAATTTAGAATTTAGTGCTTGCTCACCAATTTCAGAATATCTTGAAAGGAATCTTCCAAGATCTTCACTTCTGCACTCCATGATTCTACCAATAATTGAATAACATGAATTAGTCCATTCAGTGCATAAGATGATGTCTCTCTTGCCTTTAACTCCATGGGCATAGAGTTAGTCAATGATTCTGTAGTCTTCTCCATGTCAGATAGATTAGCTTCAAGAATTGATAGCTTAGGAGTGATTAGGCTCTTTTGCAAACCAAATCTTGTCATCACTCTCCCTTTCTCAATATCCAAGACAATAAACTTGTTAATAATCCTTGTAACCTCTCTATCCATTTCTATTGCAAATTGTGAGGAGGTCTCACAACTGTCCATCATGCTGTTTAGAATTGCCATGTCCTTTGCAAGAATATCTTCAATATTCTAAATGTGTCTGATAGGGTTCATGCAGTATCTAAATAGTATCCTTCCATGTGTAACACAACTTCTGGCCTTTGATGTATCTTCTCTCAGAATACCCAAGTCCCATGAAATAGACTGGAAAACTTCTTTCAACTTCTTCTCTTGATAAATCTTCTTTGCCTTCTCTCCAACAATCTTCACTAAAGACTCATAGTGACTATCAAAATCATCAAGTGCCAAACTCAGATTCTCTGCTTCATCCTTTCCTTGAAAAACAATAGATACTAGGAGCAGTTTGTTCACAGTATTAACTACTCTAGTGATAACCTTAGTGTTCTTATCTCCTTTATGATTAGATCTCTCTTTTTCTTTTGTGAATGTGATGAAAGATAGTTTCATCAATTCATCCTCATCTATACTGTCAACATCAGTACTTAAGGTTTTATCCTTACTTTCCAACAATAGAGTAGTAGATGTGTCAAGTTCATGTTTTACCGCGACTCTTGCCTCTTCATCTTTTGTTGCATCTGACGCATTTCTCTGTTCAGTTTCAACTTTCTTCTCTTCCTCTTCCTCTTCTTCCTCTTTTTGTTCTTCCTCTTCATCTGCCATTGTGTTGTCAATATTTCTTGCAAATGGGTCTTACTCGTCAAGTGAAGTGTCAAAGGTCAAAGGAACACCAGAAATATAGAAATCTAGTTGCATGACATCTTTTCTCTTCTCAACACTTACCTCAGCTACCTTAGAACATTAACCAATTCCTATAGGTGTAGGCATAGTATGTTTAGGAGGTGGAGTATTCTCAGGAATATCACTCATAAGTATCTGAAGTATCTGATCTAATGGCTTCTGAGTCTCCTCTAAGACTTCCTCATATTCCCTTCCCATAACTTTTACTAACCTTGTGGTTCTTAATAAGGGTTTGAGTGCTCCCAATATTCTTTCTCTCTCTTGAACTGAAACTACTGGCACTAATACATTTGTGGTTGATTTGCGACGGCTATGTGTCTCAATTGTGATAGCAATGTGTTGCAATTGTGACACTCATAGACGTCACTGTTTTTTAGTCACAAAATACGACGTCTTTCCTTATCCGTCGCAATTACGACTTCAATCCGTCACTATGTAGCCCTATCAACCCCGACATTTGGGGCGTCGCCAATACAACAAAGACGTCGTAATTATATGGGTAACCGTCGCAATTACGACAGAAAACCAAGCAACTGCGACGGTTTTTAGGCGTCGCCAGTACAGCGCGCCCGTCACAATTCTTGGGTTACCGTCGCAATTGAGACGACAACCCAACCAACTGCGACGGCTTTCGGGTGTCGCTAGTACAGCGACCCTGTCGTAATTTTGGTGGGTAGAGTCGCAATTGCGACGATGTCAAGATAGAATTAAAAAAAAAATTGCTTGTTAGGTAATTATTTACGAATATTAATGTTGTATTCACGAATTTCTGGATAATGATTTTCTTTGTCAGTAACAGTCACCTAGGAGAAGCCAATATCCAAATCTTGTTAGCTTGAAACCATTCCATGCAATTTTAATCTTCCAAGTTTAAATTTAAAATGTGCTACTACACCTGAGTTCATATTTCTCAATAACCCAAACATTTTCCTTTCAAAGGAAAAAAATAATAGGATAAAGAAATGTTGCTTCCTAACCATACTCTACCAACGACACTGCACTTGAGGATTTTCAAATTGATGTCAAAAGTAAACAACAGTGTATTTACTCCACAAATGCACTGAGAGATGCTATACAACTATTCTTCAAATATCTAATTTCCAAAATCATAATGAACCAAATATATCTGTTACAAAATTTGTATTGAATGATGAAGCCAATTCAGTACACTAGTAAGATATCATACCACGAACAAGTGTAACTAGTGTCAGGTCACACCATCTATGGGCTAAATAGTTAATATTGTTTTTTTATAAAACAATATATGACAAACAGGAATATCCATTGGACCTTGGTCTTCCGCCTACATCCTTAAAAGCCTTGTTTACCTTTAGACCGATAACTGATATTA